>SJYQ01003851.1:145283-196110 GCA_006410935.1 Redunca redunca
AAGGATATTTTTGTTGGATATAGAGTTCTTGGTTGATTGTATTTTGTTCTTCCAACTCATTAAAAATATTGTACCATTGCCTCTGACTTCGATTATTACTGATGAGAAATTGTTCATAATTTATATTAATATTTCTTTCTGTGTGTGGAGTGTATCTTTTTTCTTTCACTTCTTTGAGGATTTTTTTCTTTATTTCTGATTTCCAATAGTTTGAGTATTATATACCTAGCCTAGTGTGAGGTTTTATTTATTTATTTTTTTGTATGTTTACCATGTTTTGAGTTGCTTAGTTTATTGCATATATCAGTTGATATTTTAAATGACAATTAAAAAAAATTACATCCACTTTTCTTCAAATATTTATTTTCTGTCTCTCCTCTCTGTATCTCCAGTTATACATATATTAGTCTACTCAATTTTGTCCTACAGACCAGTGGGAGCTATGGTCATTATTTTTAAATTTTTTCCCCTCCTTGTTTTAGCTTTGATAATTTCTATTGCACTTTCACCATGTTCATCAACTCTTTCTCTTGTAGCATGCAGTGTTCTCTTAATTCCATCCAATAAATTATTTTATTTAAAATACTATTTGTTAGTTTTAGGACTTCGTTAAACTCTTATTTAGTATTTCCTCTTTTATCCTCAAAGATCCAAGGTGTGGTCATGGGGAAATGTGGTAGAGAGACGTGAAGGTAGAAATCATTAGAGTGGAGAAGTTCAAGAAACTGTGAAATCCCAGAAAGTTATCTATTACACCTCTAAAGTTTTCCGAGATGGTGGAGGAGTTAAGGTAGAAAGCCAGCTGATAGTGAAAGGGCTGGGCATCAGTCCATCAATCTGGGCAGAGCTGGGACTGACTGTAGATCTTGGAGGCAAAGCAGATCTCTAATGGTATATACAGCAAATAATGAGAGGGTTTTTCATAAAGCTGATGGGTAATGGCCTTGAACTGGAAACAGGCAACTAGAAGAATCCTGACTGTACCGTGTAGGCATGGGAGAAACAGCAGACTCCACCTGAGAGAACTTCAAGGGAGATGGAAATTGGGGGAAATGTCAGGATTCAATTAAAGCAAAGGCATGCTGTGTGTCTTTCAGAGAGACTGAGGGCGTAAATGAATAAAAGTGAAAACAGAGGAGGGGAGGATGGGAGTGGGAGGCTTGAGCCGCAGGTCAGTGGGGTAGGGGGGCTGTGGGAGATGGGTCACTAACTGGAACTTCACTGGGCACTGGCCAACGACAGGGAAAAAAGGATTAAAGAGTCTGTGACATCTCACAGAGCTTCACCATAGTTGTTTGGTTACCAAACTGGCTCTGGCATGCCAGGGCCCGAAGGCTGTATGCATCACCTGCAGTTGACTCCACGTGGTGCTGAGAGAACAGAAGAGGAGGCAGGCCCGCAAGCTTCGTTCTCAGCAACAGTGGGAGGCATAAGTCAGAGCTTGTATTCTTGTAAATATTCTTGTAAATATCTTGAAGAATATTTTTACCGACAGAACCTGTCTGCGAATGGTTTCTAAAAGAGGAAGGAGGAGATATTCAGCTTATTGTCTTACATACTAAAGGAGACCTAGGTGCCGCATAAGGGGGAAGAAAACACGGAAGGACTAGAGGGGTGAAACCGTAATTTGGAGTCAGAGCATTCCTCTCTCCTCTTGCCTCCCCATCCTGACCCCTCCCACCACTGAATGGCTGGGCTACCTTCACCCTCTCTGCTACAGTCCCTTAATTTTGGGCAGTTGGATAGACTGTTTAGTGTTGAAACTGTGACCGATGCTAATCACAGGTTCTAGATTCGGGAGTTAGGTGTTTCAATTCCTGCTGTCATTGATGACTTATTATTAATATCATTGATGAATTCTTGTTATTGATGACTTGATAGCTCAACTAAGCTTCAGATTATTTACTTGAAAATAGACTTAAAGCTTTCTTTAATAAACATTTTTTTTGGTAAAGGCAAAGCTTTATGGGACTACTTCATAGAGTCATTGAAATTTAGAATCAGCACGAAACTTAGAGACTATTCAGGTCTTCCCTCAACAATTTAGTTTACTTTTAATTTCTAAGTATTGTCCCTTTAATTAAACTAGAGCTGACTATTGCTGGAAACTGTCTAGACCTGGCTTATCCCATATTCAGGTAGAAGGAGAACTTTCTCTTCTACATCTCCTTTAGGCTTCCTGGGCTCTGCTCACTTCTGAAAATTACAAGTGTACTTGGTTATTTCAAGGAGTGGTCCACACAGGGTAAGTCAGATAGACGTTAAACAAAATCTTAGAATGCAGACAAGTGTCCTTTTGGCTGCAGGTGTATGGAAGTTCTGGCTGGATGTCCACTGGAAGGATAATGTGAAGAACAAGGGTGAGGATTAGGGATGGAGAGCTGGAGATGGATGGGATTTGTTCCACTGGGGCCCTGTGGATACTGACTGTGAACCAGCTTTCTAGTCTCCTCTTATTGGGTGCCACCTGCCTCTTCCACTTGCTTTCAGTCTGGCAATTGTGTGAGGATTGGTGGTGATAGGGAGATGGGAGTGATTGGGGAGATTTATTCATATTTTTGGGGGGCTTCCCTGGTGGGTCAAATGGTAAAGAATCTGCCTGCAGTGCAGGAGACCTGGATTCGATCCCTGAGTTAGGAAGATCCCCTGGAGAAGGAAATGGCAACCCACTCCAGTCTTCTTGCCTGGGGAATTCCATGGACAGAGGAGCCTGGCAAGCTATATAGTCCATGGGGTCACAAAGAGTCAGGCACATGACTATGTGACTAACATTCACTTTTCTTTTTTTTTTCACTTTCTTTATTTATTTGGAGGCTAATTACTTTACAATATTGTATTGGTTTTGCCATACATTGACATGAATCTGCCATGGGTGTACATGTGTTCCCCATCCTGAACCCCCCTCCCACCTCCCTCCCCATCCCATCCCTCTGGGTCATCCCGGTGCACCAGCCCGAGCATCCTGTATCATGCATCAACCTGGACTGGTGATTCGTTTCACATACGATAATATACATGTTTCAGTGCCATTCTCCCAAACCATCCCACCCTCGCCCTCTCCCACAGAGTCCAAAAGACTGTTCTATACATGTGTCTCTTTTGCTGTCTTGCATACAGGGTTATCATTACCATCTTTCTAAATTCCATATATATGCGTTAGCATACTTCACTTTCATTCATATTTTCTACTAAATGTTTCCCTCCTGCCCTGAATTTTCGTTGTTGTTGTTTTTGTTGTTCTCTTAAGCCATAGACTTTTGAAGCTCAAAACCTAATGAGACTCCTTTTCCCTCTACATTTTCTGCTTTTGAATTACTTCCCAGAGGCAGTGAGCACAGAATAGCTTAGTTGTTTAAATGAGGAGCTAAGGCAAGAAGCAAGGGAGACAATGGTAAGAATCACATTGGCTAACACTGACTACAAAGCCAGCAAACCAGTCAAGAATGTTCTAAAAGCATAAAAAATAAGCCAAAAAATACATGCGTGCATGCATGCTAAGTCGCTTCAGTTGTGTCTGACTTTTTATGACCCCATGGACTGTAGCCCACCAGGCTCCTCTGTTCATGGGATTCTCCAGGTAAGAATACTGAAGAGGGTTGCCATGCCCTTCTCCAGGGGATCTTTCTGTTGTGACCCTATATTGTATCTTAAAAAACCTAGAAGTTCTCTGCCTCTTTATAAATAATATTCAGCAGATATGTTGGTGTTTTACTGACCTTAAATAGTATCTGAAATACAAACTATACAAAATAGAAATAAACACACAGTTGGTTGAATGGTGAAAAAAAAAAACAACAGAAAAAAACCAGTAATTGTTTTTTTTTATTTTTTGATGTAATTCACTCTTCCTTTTTTCCTTCACACTGCTTTAGAGATAGATTTGTAGGTAAATTTTATAGCCATTGGCAGAAATTTATAGCTTAGTAGTTCCTACTTATAAATTTCCTAACTCATATTTCTGGAGTAAACTTAATGGGCTAAAAGCTTTTTAAAATGGTTTCCAGCTGTGTGTGTGTATATGTGTGTGCACAGACTTTTGGTGTCTGTATAATGATCCCTCAGTCATGAGATCCATGAATAAAAATGAGAATGTAAAGACATTTATTAGGATATAATTGGAGCAGGAAACACTGTAGTATGCTACATGTGTATTTAGATTCTGTTATTCACTATGTTTGCAGGATTTAAAACAATGCTTGGTTCTAAAAACCTTGAACAAAGGCTTCCTGAGGAGACATATTCCATGGAGTGATAGGAGGGCCCTGTGAAACCTGGTATAAGTAATATATGTGTTAATTCTCTGCTCTGGTATAAGCATTCTCATTAGAGTCCAGGTTTGTTTTTTTTAGCATAATTTCAAAGTAATGTACCCAGTTTGATGTGAACAACTAGTGAAAATTACGAAATTTGTAAGGTTGGGCCATATATTTTTGGGAAGTCAATTCATTGCTTGGGTCTCAACCTCTTTAGCTTAAAACAAGAGGGTTGGAATAATAATCGCTAAAGTCTCTCCACCTATAAGTCAACAACTGATCTCATTTTCCATAAACATTATATAAAGAATGAAAGGGAAGGATGGTGTTCTGAAACAGTGTGTGTTTCACTTGTGCTCAGAGGCTGGGCTCCACCTAAATCACTCTGGACAGCTCCTTTATCTAAGCTGTTCTAAAAGATCACCAGGGATCATGCTTGATAACCCTCTCTGCCACCTATCTGTCTCAAGAATTTTAGTGTCTATAGCAACACTGTACCCAGAATGTTGTGATTTCTCAGTTAACTACAGGCTGATAATGCTAGTCATAGTCTGCCTGTTGGACCTCAGGCTGTGGTCAGACTCCACTTTGTCAGGTTTTGTTATCCACAGACTCAGAAAGTAAAGATGGTTTCTTACAGCAGGGGGCCCGTATTCATGAAAAGGAAGGGAATGATTTCCACCCCACCTCTGTCCCTGATTCTTGGAGAGGTTTCGCTTGTGTCTCTGCTGCTGCTGCTGCTAAGTCACTTCAGTCGTGTCCGACTCTGTGCGACCCCATAGACGGCAGCCCACCAGGCTCCCCCGTACCTGGGATTCTCCAGGCAAGAACACTGGAGTGGGTTGCCATTTCCTTCTCCAATGCATGAAAGGGAAAAGTGAAAGGGAAGTCGCTCAGTCGTGTCCAACTCTTCACGACCCCATGGACTGTAGCCCACCAGGCTCCTCCATCCATGGGATTTTCCAGGCAAGAGGACTGGAGTGGGGTGCCATTGCCTTCTCCTGCTCGTGTTTCTACATTTCAAAAAATAGCCAGATCAAATAAGGCAATGTGAGTGATGTGTTAAAGAACGCTCGCTCTGTGACTTACCATTTGGGAGAATATATAAAACCCTGCTCTTCTTATTCTAAAAATTGTTGTAATACCTTTGTTATTTAATGAGATAAGGAACATGAGAGCTTTTGTATCCTGTTATGTTCTGTATAGGTATTATGATTACTACTTTATGTCCAGTGGTACTGATAAATTTGGGCTGGTTTCTCTGTTCTCTTTCTTACCCACCTACCCTTTTGATGAATAAGCCGACTGTGGTTAGAGGTAGAGTTTTACACCCTAGGCACATGAAAATCTAATCAGTTAGTTCCATCACTTCAAATTTAAACTGAGTATTTAGGACAATAAAAGGAATATATATATTGTTGTGTCTTCAGGGAGTTTGCAGTCTTTGGGGTTTTGCAGCCCATTCATGAAGACAATGGCAAATGAGCAGGATCCAGAAAGACGCCTGCTTCCTTGAGTCCCCAGGTCAAGTTCAAAATGTTCCTCATGCTCCCTAGGCCTGTAATACTCTTTTCTAGGATTGCACTTCTAACTCAAATTATAATTATTTGTTTATTGTCTGTTTTCCCCATTGTTTTGTACATTCCTAGAGAGTGAGGGCCATGTTTGTTCGTCAGTTCCTAATACAATGTCTATTGCACAGAAGTTGCTCTCTTCGTATGCATTTTCTGAATTAATAAATGAATATATTGGAAGGTAGAGTAAGAGTATCTAAAATAGGAAGTATGTTCTCCTTAGAAGTTGTACAAGATGATTCAAAGACCATGGGAGGGAATTATTAGACTATTTATGTATTTATTTCTCAACATTTTCCATTTTGTGTGTTTTGCGATGTTCATTCTGTATTATACTAGTTCAGCAGGTGGCTCAGTGGTAAAGAATCTGCTTGCCAATGCAAGAGACTCAAGAGATGTGAGTTCGATCCGTGGGTCAGGAAGATTCCCCTGGAGAAGAAAATGGCAACCCACTCCAGTATTCTTGCCTGGTAAATTCCACGGACAGAGGTGCCTGGAGGGGTGCCGTCCACAGGGTTGCAAAGAGTTGGACACGACTGAGTCCCCACACACAGCGGGTTAAAGCTGGCTTCAAGTTTTCTGATAATCCTTCCATTGAAAAGGAGGAATCTGTATGACTTTCTCTTGACTCTGTGCTGTTTCTGTGACTGCTTTGACTAACAGAATATGACGAAAGGGATACTATATTCATTTCTGTGTCCAGTCCTTAAGAAACTGGCAGCTTCTACTTCATCTTACAGAGACCTTCTTATAAGTCCTGAGTCACCATGTAAGAAGTGGGAATTCCCTTCTGGGGAGACTATGTGGAAAGGCGCTGAGATCTCATGAAGAAAGAGAGAGCCCCATTTGAACCTAACTTTCCCGCTGTCCCCTCTAAGACACTAGGCTTATGAGCAAAGTGGTCTTGGATCCTCCAAACCAGCCTGGCTGAGCCATTAGTTGAATACCACTGAGACACCCTAGTCAAAGAAGCGGAAGAATCACCCGCTGAGCTCTGTCTTAATACCGGACTAACAAAGTCACGAGTCATAATAACACGGTGGTTGTTTTAAAGCGCTAAGTTTTAGAGTAGTTTGGAATAACAATAGATAACCATCACTATACAGGAGGTGTACCTTGTTTTAATCAAAGGGGATGCATGATCAAGAGTGTTTGGTGATCACGCTTAAATGACAAGGGATTAATGCCGTCAACACGTTGGAGACTGACTCGGCAGTTCTCAAATTTCTGTTTGACTTCTCTGTAAGCAGGTTGAGAAATGGGAAGAAGCTAGGCTTTGAATTTAGCCAGATACAGGTTTCAGTTTAGGATCTATTGCCTCTAGGCTGTATGACTTGACTAAGTTACGCAATCTTCCTAAACCTCAATTTCCTCCTGTAAAATAGGACAAATCTCTCAATTTCATTGAAGAATTATAGTGAAGCCTAGTAAGTGGTCAATAAATTTTATCTCCTACTCTCATTACTTTCATTTTTTTCTGGTATCTTATTGACAAACTGAGGCTTTAAAGCAAAGGGTTTAAATTTAGCAACCAGCAGCAGCAGCAGCAGGCTATAACTAGCATAGAAGCTTGGGTTATTATTATATTCTTATCTCATAAATATTTTTGGTTTAGTGCTTGAACATACTTGAAACATAGCCAGGAATGTTTTTTTCAACCAAGACATCTCTTTCAAGTGGGAATGAGGTGGCTGAGAGTTAATTAGTTTCAAGTGGCGTCACATTTTGGGCCAAGTTAAACCACTTGCCAGGGATGGGTTATAATTTTAGCCAGATGAATAGTAAACTATGATATTTTAAAAATCATATTTTGAGTGTCAGATCAATTTTTAATCAAATATCATATATCTTGTATCACTAAATAAGTGGTCAGGCATCTATGGATGCTCAATATATTTGTGGATGATGACGATGAATTTCTCTAAGTGTTTACCCCTGTCAGATCACAGTGATATAAGATTGCCTATTTTTTCTTTTTTCAGGCTAGCTTATGAAGCTGAGATCAATCTGTTGAACACTGAACTGTCATACGAGGAAGACGATATCTTGTCCCTAAGTCCATCTATACAGGCTTATTACTACTTTTATTATTGTGGTGAGAAACACACAGCGTAAAATTTACCGTCTTATCCATCTTCACATGTGCAGGACAGCAGTGTTAATTCCATGCCCTTGGTTGTGCCACAAACCTCTGGAATGAAGTTTTTCATCCTGCAGATTTAAAAATCTATATCCATTGGACAACCCCTCCTTCCTCTCTCCCCCTAACCCCTGGCAACCATCGTTCTATTTTCTGTTTCTCAATAACCTTGTTATTTTTATACCCTGCTACTGCTACTGCTAAGTCACGTCAGTCNCCCAAACATGCAGGGATTGTCAGTTACTTGTGGTGGTGAAGCTGATAATTTATGTCGCATTTTTATTTTATAGGGTTTATACTTCTTCCATGATTCCTCATAAACTCTTTATGAAGTACAGAATATTGTACAGGAAGCTGATTTTAGAAACAATTTTTTTTTTAGAGAAAGGGCTGATAAAGAGTTAATATTTCTAGATAGTAGATATAGACTTTTTTCTCCTGGGTTTTTATTAAGCCTCCTGAGTCATCGGACCTTGTAAGTCAGCACTGTCTATAGTCTGAATATAGATTAATGTCCCCATTAATCGATTATACAAGAAAACCATTGGCTTTTATCTGCTATCTAGTGTGATGATTTTTCAAACCAAGTTGCATAAGAAACACCTGGAGAAGAACTAGGAAGATGTAAATTCTCAGGCATCATTCCCTCAGGTCCTTATTTACTGATCTTTTGGGCCTAAAAATCTGCTTTTTAAGCATTTGAAGTTTTTAAACTGTGATGGAATATGCTTAACAAAATTGACCATTTTAATCATTTCTAAGTGTACAGCTCAATGAAGTACATTCATATTATTGTACAACCATCTCTACTATCCATCTCTAGATGGATCTAAGTTAAAAAAAATCTATGTTTAAAAAACACCCTTGGTGATCTTGAAGCAGGGAATTCCCCCCACATTTTGTGAAACACTGATATAGTGTGGACTTAGAGCTGGACTAGGCATCGTGGGAAAAACAAAACGGGTGAAAGATGATCCTGAGAATCAAGTGGTTTACACTTTGACAGAGAACAAGAGAATACTATGACAGAGGAATAGTTAGAGAATAATCCCAGATAGGAGAAAATTTAAGTGATATACATAATTTTACATATCATTATACACATACACATGCCCATTAAATTGATAGGTAGGTGCTAAAAGGAATGAGACCTGAAGATACACATGATTGAAGCTTCTGTGCTCAGTTGTGCTGACTCCTTGCAATCTCTGGATAATAGCTCACCAGGCTTCTCTGTCCATGGAATTTTCCAGGCAAGAAGACTGGAGTGGATTGCCATTTCCGACTCCAGGGGATCTTCTCGACCCAGGGATTGAACCTGTGTCTCTTGTGTCTCCTGCATTGGCAGGCATATTCTTTACCACTACACCACCTAGGAAGCATATATATGATTGAAAAGTAATAAATACTATGGCAGAATGGGTCTTGAGTTTGACTCAAGCAATGTTGTCTATACAGCCTTGCTGGGCATAAAGGCAACAATGTTAGGATTCTAGGCAAAGAAAGTCATGTGATCTGGTACAGATCATAAGTCCATTTCTCCAAAGATAGATGAGAGCTGATGTAAGTCAGTGTTTATGCTGACATCATATTTCCCATCTAGAAATGAGGAAATGAAATTCTGCAAATCTTTCAGCAAGGAGCCAGAGACATAAATAAGCACAACAGTGTCAACTTGTGATTTTGGACACATAGTCACAAGTGGAAACTCATAGATCTTTTCATTTGAAGAACACCTAGATAAGAATCATTTATTTGGTAAGTGTTCTTTCTTGCAGCTAAAATACTAGAGAGAATCTCTACTTTTCCACTATCATGGTTAAAAGCACCTGACACCTTGTGTTCTCAAGACTAAAATTATTGCCTAATCCAAGGTCGTGAAGGTTTACTCCTATGTCTTCTTTGAAGAATTTTATAGTTTTAGCTCTTGCATGTTGGTCTATGATATATTTTGAGTTGATTTTTGTAAGTGATATGAGGTAGGAGTCCAGGCTCAGTGTTTTGCATGTGCCCATCCAGTTGTCTCATCACCATTTGTTGAAAAGACTCAGACACTCCCTTTTCTTTGGTCTGCTCCTAGGTAATCTACCAGTCACTGGGGTCTTTACCTTGTGCTTGCCTCTCCTCCTACAGGGGACAGAGATTTCACTGTAAAACTCACCATGGGCTGAAACTGAGATCACATGTCTGCCATGCATAGCTTTGTTCTCAAGATGAGGGAAGGAAGGATTTGGGTGTCTTTCTGAGGTCAGATTCACCCTTGGGAGGAGTGAGTGAGGGGCTAGAGAGAGTTCAAGGTTAGTTTTAGCTAGTGGAACTGACTTCACTTGGAGAAAAATAATTGGGGATAGGAAATCAGTTTTTCGCCTTAAAATGTTGCAATACCTCTTCCTCCTTCCATTCAATTCGCTTTACTACTCCCCTGCCCTAAATCCCCCTGTGCTCCCAGTTGTCTACAGGATTGCATCACAGTTTATTTGGTCAGCTCCTTTTTGCTGGGCACTGTATTAGTCAGATTTTTTGGAGAAACAGAGCCTGTTTTATTTTATACAGATATATAGAATTAGGTTTCCTATGAGTGATTGACTCACATCAGTATGGAGTCTGAGAAGTTCCACGGTCTGTCAGCTGCAAGGTGAAGGTCCAAGAAAGCCAGTGGTGTCGTCCCAGTCCAAGTCCAAAGGTCTCAGAATCAAGGCAGCCAATGGGGTCAGTCAGGGTTTGAGTGCAGAAAAACAGTGTCCCAGCTCAAGTCGAGCCAAATGGGTTCTTCCTTTGTTCACCTTTTTGTTCTATTTAGTCTCTCAGCAAACTGGATGAGATCCACCTTCACTGGGGAAGGCAAACTTGTATACTCAGTCTACTGATTTAAATGCTAATTTTGCCCACGAACATCCTCATAAACACACCCAGAAACAATATCAAGCCGGATATGCGGGCACTCTGATCAGGTAATGTTGACACATAAAATTAACCATGATAGATAGGGTGGGGAGGGTGGTGGGAGGGGGGTTCAGGATAGGGGGGACACATGTGTACTTATGGCTAATTCATGTTGATGTATGGCAAAACCCATCACAATATTGTAAAGTAGTTCAGTTCAGTCGCTCAGTCGTGTCCGACTCTGCGACCCCATGAATCGCAGCACGCCAGGCCTCCCTGTCCATCACCATCTCCCAGAGTTCACTCAGACTCACGTCCATCCAGTCGGTGATGCCATCCAGCCATCTCATCCTCTGTCATCCCCTTCTCCTCCTGCCCCCAACCCCTCCCAGCATCAGAGTCTTTTCCAATGAGGCAACTCTTTGCATGAGGTGGCCAAAGTACTGGAGTTTCAGCTTCAGCATCATTCCTTCCAAAGAACACCCAGGGCTGATCTCCTTCAGAATGGACTGGTTGGATCTCCTTGCAGTCCAAGGGACTCTCAAGAGTCTTCTCCAACACCACAGTTCAAAAGCATCAATTCTTCGGCGCTCAGTTTTCTTCACAGTCTAACTCTCACATCCATACATGACCACTGGAAAAACCATAGCCTTGACTAGATGGACCTCTGTTGGCAAAGAAATGTCTCTGCTTTTGAATATGCTGTCTAGGTTGGTCATAACTTTCCTTCCAAGGAGTAAGCGTCTTTTAATTTCATGGCTGTGATCACCATTTGCAGTGATTTTGGAGCCCCCCAAAACAGTTTTATTGTAAAGTAATTATCCTCCAGTTAAAACTAAAAAAATTAAGAAAATTTAACCATGACAAGCATTTGGTTGTTTCCATTTTTAAAGTATTATCCTTAACACTATTGGGCTTCCCTCATAGCTCAGCTGGTAAAGAATCTGCCTGTAGTGCAGGAGACACGGGTTTGATCCCTGGGTCGGGAAGATCCTCTGGAGAAGGAAATGGCAAACCATTCCAGTATTCTTGCCTGGAGAATCCCATGAACAGAGGAGCCTGGGAGACTACAGTCAATGAGGTTGCAAGAGGTGGACACGACTGAGTGACTAAACCACCACCACCACCATTAATGCCACTTCTGATTTGGGTAATGGTTTCCAAAACAGTTGAGTTGTCACATCTTTTACCAATATAACCTTCTTACATGTTTAAACTATGTCTGTCTCTTTCTGTCAATGATGTCACCGTTTGGCTAGAACAACAGTGCCTTAATATGAGTGGGAAAAAAAAGTTCTAGTTTTTAGAAAAGCCAAATTTAATCTTTCTTCAAGTGAGTTGCTAAAAAAAGGAACAAACTTTCCAGTTGTGTGAAGCTGAATGTGGAGTGAATGTTGGATAAGAAGGCATTATAGTTAATTTTGTTGTTTGTGATAAAGGCACAATGGTTATGTAGAGCAAATATCTTTACTGGTTTGAGATGCTCTAGAAGTATGGGTAGCAAAACAAATGACTAGGGTTACTTTAAAATGTTTCAGAAAAAAATGTATATCAGTATTTGGAAACATAGTGATAATTATTGGGCCAAGTAATAGGTACATGAATATTCATTATAACATTCTCTCTGTTTTTGTGTATGCTTACAAATTTTAATGAATGTTGAAACATAATCTTATTTAATACAACATGCTATCTATAAAAGATTGGAAAAATAATAAATATAGAAAAACATTGTCATCAGAATGCTTTCCAATTCCTTTATATTATCGCTTTTTAAGAAAAGGAACTGAAGTTAAAAATCACAGATGACTATCCTCCGGGTTTAGTTTATTCAAGGAAATTGAAGTGCAGTTCAGTCAGTGTATCCATATATGAAGGAATGAGCTTTATTTTTAAAAATAGGTAAAGAATGCATATTTATATATTTAAGAGGAAATTACATGTTTAAGAATGTATGCATTAAAAATTACAAGTTTAAGAATGTATGCATTAAAAATTACATGTTTAAGAATGTATGCATTATTATTTTTGAAACATTTTCACATTAGCTAGCTTTCAAAAACAGCATTTTTCATTTTAGAATAATCATAGGTATACTGAAAAGTTACAGAGATAATACAATATTCTTGTCTACCCCTTACCAGTTTCCTTTACTATTATTAACTTCCATTAATATAATACATATGCCAAAACTAAGAAACTAGCCTTTCTTAGTTGATTTCTAAGCACACTTATACGGGCTCACAGATACATGAACACATTGTGCCCAAATGTTCAGTCGTGTCTGACTCTTTGCATCCCCATGGACTGTAGCCCTGCCAGGCTCCTCTGACCATGGGATTTCCCAGGCAAGAATATTGGAGTGGGTTGCCATTTCCTTCTCCAGGGGAATCTTCCCAACCCAGGGACTGAACCCTCATCTCTCACTGCTCCTGCATTGGCAGACAGATGCTTTACCACTAGCACCACCTGGGAAGCCCAACCTTACTACATTACTATTCACTAAACTCTAGACTTTTTCTTCCATTTTTCACCAGTATTCCCACTAATACTCCTTTCTGTTTCAGTATCAGTTTTCCCCAAGAAGATGGTTATACTGGAGTCTTCCTGCTGGAATCTTCCCAGTGGGCTGCCCCTGACAGGTAGATGGTTGAGGGAAGAAGAGATCCCTGAAGTGGATCTTCTAGGCTAGGATCTGTGCAAAGGGAGGCCCCAGGAGACCCAGGAAGAACTACAGATGTCCCCCGAGAGAGCTGGCATTGAACAGAGGCCACGCCCAGAGACACACGGACAAAATACAGAGGGGACACCACCACGTCGTGGGGCCATTACTGGGGAAACTTGCCTTTACTCTCGCTCCTCCTATGTACACCCCAACCCACAGGGCAAGGCATAGGGAAGAGTCAGAGGAAGAGGTGAGCACAGACCAAGGTCCCCCACCCTCAGCTGGTGGAGCCTCACATCCAGCCTGCAGGGTGGACAACTTGGGTTCTAATGCACGTCTACACTATAAAAATGAAAAGGGTGAGGTCTTTGAGGTTCATCTTGAGACTGATGACTGTGATCAGCCATCCAGGAAGGTAAAGGATAAGACTGGCATCTTGGCAAGATTCACCTATTGCCCCATGGAGTCCAACAGAGCATAATGAGGGAAGATATAGGAGAAAAATCAGATAAGCACCGCCCTCCCCCACTACAAAACAAGACAAAACAGAAAGAACAAGCAGAGACTCTTCAGGATCTCGTTATTTACCCAGAATATCTAGCATGGAGCCTGCTACATGTTGAACGTACAATAGATGTCATCTTCTTTACCATTAGCATTATTAATTTGTTGAGTTTGGGTCTGTTGTCATTTTGTATGTGGTTAACAAATCCAAATTTTTTTCCTTCCAGCTTGCCTTTCAGTTATGTATTCTATGCAAAGGAAAACAATGTAAAGGGGCTTATTTTTTTCTTTAATGAAGGGACATTCCTGGGATGCTGTTTGAGAGGAGGGGGCTGAAAGCAATCCCAGATGGCGTGTATTCTGGGAGACCTCAGAGTGGGGTCCCTCCCCACAGTGTAGAGTTCTGGGAAATTTCCCTGAGGACAGACAAACTCACAGCCTTATATTGCACCAAATCTGAAAAGTGGTAAAAATGAAGCCTGCTTCCCACTTTAAGTAGAATGCTTTAATGTAAGCCTACAACCTACTCCAGTATTCTTGCCTGGAGAATCCTATGGTCAGAGGAGACTGGTGGGCTACAGTCCATGGGGTTGCAAAGAGTCGGACACAACTGAATGACGTTAGTAGGCAAGTTCTTTACCACTGAGCTACCAGAGAAGCCCAATTAGGTTGTCAGACCTCTGTAACAAAGGGAATGAATTTCTGATAGCTAAGCAGAATAGGGGCTTCCCTGGTGGCTCAGATGGTAAAGAATCCACCTGCAATGTGGGAGACCTGGGTTCTATTCCTAGGTCGAGAAGATCCCCTGGAGAAGGAAATGGCAACCCACCCCAGTCTTCTTGCGTGGAGAATCCACATGGACAGAGGAGCCTGGCAGGCTACAGTCCATGGGGTCGCAAAGAGTCGGACACGACTGAGTGACTAAGCACAGCACAAACAGAATAGAAGCAAAGAAAACGTTGGATTCTATTTATCCTTGCCCAAGAGGGGCCCTTGATAGGGCTATATCCTCCTAGGATGGGCTTTGCCTCTTTGCATTTACCAAGCCTCTTAAAATGTTAATAGTTTCTGGGAATACTGACAAGAAACAAAACACAAAACAAAACACATAATTTGCGACAAAATGATTCTCAGAAAGAGTGTGAGCTAGAGTGTAAATCTTCATTGCCTGAGACAATGCTGAATTTAATTCCAGGGATTAAGGACACGGGAATCGTTGTGCATGCATCCAGTGTGGTGAGCCTGAATTCTGGACCCTCAGAAAAGCATTTCAGAACATCCTTGCCCTCCCTTATTAACCGTCCATGTCTAGCAGCACATACATATGCCCATCAATGGGCCCCATGCCCCGCCGTCTGCTAGAGGCTATGCTGCTGCTGCTGCTAAGTCGCTCCAGTCGTGTCCGACTCTGCGACTCCATAGACGGCAGCCCACCAGGCTCCCCCGTCCCTGGGATTCTCCAGGCAAGAACACTGGAGTGGGTTGCCATTTCCTTCTGCAATGCATGAAAGTGAAAAGTGAAAGAGAAGTCGCTCAGTCGTGTCCGACTCTTAGTGACCCCATGGACTGCAGCCCACCAGGCTCCTCTGTCCATGGGATTTTCCAGGCGAGAGTGCTGGCGTGGTTTGCCATTGCCTTCTCCGAGATGCTATGAGGAACACCTAAGAAAAGCACAGCATATGATCCTGACCCTCAAAAACCTTCTGGGAAAGGGAAGAAGACAAAGGATAAGTCAGAGCTGAATTTTTGGATATTAGTGATAAGAACCTATAGTAATTCAGAGACTCACCACAGCAGGCAAGGCAAAGCAAGGTGGCCAGACATATACCTACTCAGCGGCAAGCTAATGAACAGATTTGTATGAATGCAAGGGAAGAGGATGGGCTTCCCAGGTGGCTCAGCGGTAAAGAATCTGCCTGATAATGCAGGAGACCCGAGTTCCATCCCTGGGCCCGGAAGATCCCCTGGAGAGGGAATGGCAACCCACTCCAGTGTGTTTGCCTGTGAAATACCTTGGACAGAGGAGCTGGGCAGGCTACTGTCCGTGGGGTTGCAAAGAATCGGAAATGACTGACATAACAACAATGAATGGAAGAAGATATGTCAGTTCATTGGATACATTCAGATAATGGAGGTTCCAGAAAAATCTGGTCTTGTGACTATAAGAAGGCACTACAGTAGGCCCTTGAGTGGTTGATATAGCTCTTGGGAAGGGAGAGAAACTGGCTGACTCATCCCCACCAGAATGTGTCTCTCTTCTGGGAACTCTCCTCAAAATGCACATTCCCTCCTGCCATTCTCAGTCGTTAACATCAGCTGAAATCACTCTCAACCATTCAATGGGTTCCCAGGGGACTTGCGTAGAGCTGTCCACCAGCTCTGGATCAGGAGGCCTGGCTCTCGTGCCTGAGCTTTCGGGCTATGCTTTTGCATTGTTTCAAAAGTGGCCTCATCTGAACCGCAGCCGGCCCTTCTCATGGCTCCTCTACCCGCTGGATCCCCCTTATATCCACCAAAGCTTGAAGAATTCTGCCGCAAACCACCCAAATGAGAGCTGGCGTACATACAGGCCTATCACAGAGTAGGTGCTTAACAAGTCAGTGTGAGCACTGATAAACAGGCTGAGGGGATGCAGGGTTGTGACTTGATGGAGCTTGCAGGTGGCTCATTGTACTTGTTTAGTCAGATTTGGTGTTGACTTTCAGCATTCGTGAGCTGCTGAACTTGGTCATATATTCACGTTCTTGTGCCTCAGTTTCCCCATCCATAAAATGGGGCGGGATACTAATACCTAACTTCAGGGGGTTTGTTATAAGAGCTAACCAGATAATGATTAAAAATGACAAAATAATATTTGATGCTGGAAATTATATGGTGGGGTTTCTGTGGTACTATGGTAGGACTATGGCTAAGAATTTAGGCATTTCCTGGTCCTGCCTAATTACAGGGAGACAATTACAGCAAAGGACAGCAAAGTCCCATGAGGGCAAAGATGGTCTGTCACTTCTTGTATGGATATTTGGTACACACAGGGAATGGATGAGACATTTTCTCACGGTGGATTCCCAAGTCTCCGACAGGACGTCTCTCTTAAGCTGGCTCCCAATGTGTGGTTTGGATTCAAAGCCCTTGTTGGCTCTCAGCGTTGTCCCTTCCCCAGTCTCATCCCTGTATTTCCCCTAAATCAGGAGGAGGAAATGAGGAGGCCAAGCCCCTGAACGTGGAGGGAAGATGAGACAGGAGAGAGTGGGTGGCATATGTGGGGATGGACTTTCCTGCAGAGTGGGTCCCCCATCTTAAACATGGGCCAATTTGTTTGCATCACGGGCTCTTGTGAGGAAGGTGGCTACACAGTAGGAACTACTTCTGTTTTCTTCAGGACCCTGTGGGGTCAGATTGCCTTTGAAGGCTGCTTGTAAGGTAATGTGGTGGGCTCTGAGTGTGATGGGCCTTTGTCAGATTTATTATCTAATCAGACTTCCCTGGATGACAGATTGCTGGTTTTGACATGGTTAGTGATACAGGACTGTTACAATGAGCTCATTTGTGAGCAAATCAAGGCTTAATAAGCCTTCTCCTGCTCTTGCTTATAAACTATAAAGAAGTATTCCTTTTTAATTACCAGTGGCTGTGTGGAAAGCTCTCCTTCAAGGTTCATTAAAAGTTTTTTTTTTTTTTTTTAAGAAAGGATAATGTTACAGGAGAAGGGTAATATTATGATTTTTTTTTTTTTTTTGGTCACACAGCACAGCATGCAAGATCTTACAAGTTCCCTGACCAGGGAATCAAACCCACGCCCCCTACAGTAGAATCCAGGAACCTTAACCATTGGACTGGCAGGGAAGCCCCAATATTCTGTTTTTAAAGGAAATTTACTTTTACGCTGTAATAGTTGAGCAAGATTCAACCAAAGGTGCACTGACCTCTGGGGGCTGTGGGTTCTGTTGACTGACAGCTGCATGGCTTGGCCGGGAATCTCCGTTCTTTTTGGATGTTGGTTTACTCATCGGTAAAGTGGATGGTTTCCTACAGGAAATCAGTCAAGAATGTTCATTGGAAGGACTGATGTTGAAGCTGAAACTCTAATATTTTGGCCACCTGATGCGAAGAACTGACTCATTGGAAAAGACCCTGATGCTGGGAAAGATAGAAGGCGGGAGGAGAAGGGGACGACAGAGGATGAGATGGTTGGATGGCATCACTGACTCGATGGACATGAATTTGAGCAAGCTCTGGGGGTTGGTGATGGACAGGGAAGCCTGGCGTGCTGCAGTCCATGGGGTCGCAAAGAGTCAGACACGACTGAGCCACTGAATGAACTGAACTGAAAGTGGATGGTGCCTGGTCCCGCCTATTGTTCCTGTTAGAACATATTGACGATGAACCGAATGTTTGGTGTCTGCCTCAAATTCACGTGTTGAAGCCCCAAGCCCGGATGCAGTATTCGGAGGTGGGATCTTTGGAGGGAATTGGATTTTTATGAAGTGATGGAAGTGGTGTCCCATGGTGGGATTGTGTGCATGCCAAGTCTTAGTGTCCAGTTCTTTGCGATCCTATGCACTGTAGCCCGCCAGGCTCGTCTGTCCAGGGGCTTCTCCAGGCAGGAATGCTGGAGTGAGCTACCATTTCCTGCTGCAGGGGATCTTCCCCACCCAGGGATCCAACCCCCATCTCTTACATCTGCTGCACTGGCAGGCGGGTTCTTTACCACAGGCAGCACCTGGTGTCCTTTATAAGAAGAGGAAGAGACCAGGGCTCTCTCTGCTGCCCCCCTCCTGCCCACCCCACGGGAGGATGCAGCAGGAAGGCAGCCAGCCATCTGCAGACTTGAAAGAAGCTCTTCGTCAGATTCCAGTATGATGGCACTCTGATCTCAGACTTCACAGCCTCTAAAGCTAGAAGGAATACAGCTGACCCTCGAACAACTTGGGAGTCAAAGGCACTGATCACCTGCACAGTCAAAAATCTATGTATAACTTTTGACTTCCCCAAACTTAACCATTAACAGCCTACTGTTGACCAGAAGCCTTAAAAATAACATAAACAGTCAGTGAACATATCTTGTGTGTTATATGTATCCCTACGTATATTTTAGGCTTTCATGACACAGTCTTTTTTGTATTTCTCAGCTTCATGGCTTAGCAAGTTTCTCAAGTTGTCACAAATCTCTACAAGTTTTTCCAAGATATTTATTGGTAAAAACCCACAAAAAATGTGGTCTCATACAGTTTAAACCTGTGTTGTTCGAGGCTAAACTGTAAATGCTGGCTGTTTAAGCTACCCCGTCTATGGCATTTTGTTATAGTAGCTCTAATGAAGACAGTATTGGATAAAGGAATCAGAGAAGGCACAATAGTTACAGCTTAATTTGTTAGAAAAACTTGGAAAGTTTAATGTGCCGGTCTTTCTCCTATTTCAGGATGCCTGTAGTCTAACCTGGTTCTGACAGTTTTCAGCAGGGTGATTGTGAACAAGGCATTACGATTCTTTCTCTGCAAGGGTCCATGAATTTACAAATACAATTTAAGCCCACTGCTTTATATTTTCTAGGTCTCAAAAAGCACACATGTATGCATGTTATTTTAAAGAATCTTATCTTGGGCTTCCCTGGTGGCTCAGTGGTAAAGAATCCTCCTGCCAACGCAGGAGACTTGGGTTCAATCCCTGGTCGGGAAGATCCCACAAGCTACAGGACATCAAAGCTCCAGTGTCACAGCTACTGAGCCTGTGCTGTAGAGCCTGCTCTCTGCAACAAGAAACCACTGCAGTGAGAAGCCTGTGTCCTGCAGCTAGGGAAAGCCTGCATGCAGAAAAGAAGATCCAGTGCAGCCATAAATAAGTTAATAAAATAAACCTTTAACAAAGAACCAAGTTGCAAAGGTAATATATGCTCACCATGTGAAGCTCAAAAATGACAAAAGCATGGAAAATAAGGCTTTCTCCATATTTTAAATCTAATTGCTTGATGTATTACCCATGTTTCTCTATGCTTATACAAGTCTCTTTCTGTGTGAATGCATGTGTGTGTGTGTAATTTTTACTTTAGTCTGATCAGGCTATGCTGTGCTGAGCTTAGTCACTCAGTCGTGTCTGACACTTTGGGAGCCCATGGACTGTAGCTCTCCATGGGATTCACCAGGCAAGAATACTGGAGTGGGTTGCCATGCGCTTCTCCAGGGGATCTTCCAGGGATAGGACCCAGGTCTCCTGCATTATAGGAGAAGCCCATGCATACTGGAGTGGGTAGCCTATCCCTTCTCCAGGAGATCTTCCCAACCCAGGAATCAAACTGGGGTCTCCGGCATTGCTGGAAGATTCTTTACCAGCTAAGCTACCAGGGAAGCCCCTGATCAGGCAACATTGTTTGCCTACTGCAACCATGAAAAAAAAAATTTAGCGGCATTCCAAAGTTCATTTATATATCACTATATACCTATCCTGCTTTATTTATCCCTTTTCGTATCTGCATGAGGCTGTTAGAAGAGCCACTGAGAGGATGTAACCACAACCACCTGTTGACCCCGGCAATAGGAGGTTCCTTGCCCCTCCCTCCTCCGTGAAATATACGCTCTGCCCACGGTTTCCATCTTGGGAGCCACTTTCAAGCTTGCAGCCTAGAGAGAGCAGTGTGTTGTTAAAACTCTGAACTGCATTCGTGCCTGCACCCTACCGGGGCCTTTGTGGAAACTTGACATTCTGGCGGGAGGCTATGAAGATCTACTTGACTGGCAGCCACCTAAAACAAGCCTTGTAAGTAAATTCCCTTTCTTATCAAACCTGCCCCCCCCCCCATCTGCAGTGATCCATCTCTTTCTTTGGTTTCTTTCTACCCTCCGTGTCCTGAGGACCAGTTTCAGAGTTTATCCAGGAAGCTTTTGTGGTTGCAGACCAACGTGCATGCATCAACTTAGATCATTTCACTAGTCACTTATAAATGAGGATGTTATTTACTTAGTTTATATTTCTTACAATTACGGAATATGCATGTGATAATAACCATGAGCGTTGCAGAAAGATATAAAATATAAAGCAAAACCTCTTTTCTGACCTATTACCGTTTTTTAAATGAAATTCCCTGTAAGTGACCACGTTGAATAGGTTTCGGTTTTGTTCTTTTGCTGGTTACCACTGTAACTAATATGTGTATTTCTGTGTACTGATTTATCAGCTTTGGACAGTATCTGTTGACTGGTTACCATAAAAATAGGTCTGAAATTCAGTGGCATGGGGACAATGACAGTTTCTTAGATTATGGATTTGAATGTATCCAGATTTAATATTTGCTTATAAAATTATTGATGTATTCCTTTAGAAATGATATTTTTATTGTTTAGTCGCTCAGTCCTGTCTCTTTCTTTGTGACCCCATGGACTGTAGCCCACCAGGCTCCTCTGTCCATGGGATTTCCCAGTCAAGAATACTGGAGTGGGTTGCCATTTCCTTCTCCAGGGGATCTTTCTGACTCAAGGGTTAGAACTGGGTCTCCTGCATGGGCAGGCAGGTTCTTTACCATGGAGGCACCAGGGAAGCCCTTAGAAATGATACTGTTCTTATATTTCAAAGACTTTTAACACTGGCAGGATAGAAGGGTAGGGATAATTTCAGTCTGCTTTTTTAAAAAATTTTTATGAGACTGATTACCTGAGGGGAATTTGTGTAGCTTCAGTTTTATGCCTGTTTACAGTGATCCAGCCTTGTCTTGGAATTATTGGAGTGCTTTCTGAAGAGAAGGGTCCACGTTTTAACAAGAGCATTGGAGAACACCCTAGATATGGAATCCAGTGGCAGGTGGGAAACTCAAGACGAATTCAGATGGATTCCAAATTTCTAAAGGTTCATTCTGAGCAAAAGAGGCAGGCAGTGGGCTCAGGTGTCCTGGCGTCAGTGTGAGCTAGTTAATCAGTAGCAGAGACAGCTGAGGCCAGTTTGGTTCTAGGGTGGGATTGTCTTCTGACCTTGATGGTTGGAAGGGTTTATGGTGCAGGCACTGATAGAGATCACATTGGGAGTTTCCAATAGGATTTTCTATTAAAGAAAACTGCTTGGGTTAGGCAACTAAAATGTTTCCTGCATTAAAAAAATGTGCTTAGGCTGAGTTTGGAATAGATAAAAAGTTAAAGTGGGCTGCTATTCTGAACGCAGTGTTATTATAGAATATATTTAAAGACAACTCAAAGTATAAAGGCAGTGGTAGATGGGCGAGAGGAGCAGGTGGCGATCCTGTTTCAGAGGTGCAATTGATGAACATCACCCTTACGGCCGTTCCTCCAGCCACGTATCACTTACTGGTGTTACTTGCTGCATCTGTGTGCGCATGTGAACTGTGCTGTTGTGACTGTAAATGAAAACACCTGGGAGCAGCTTGCAAGACGCTAGAAAGTCAGGTCTTGTTCATCTGCCGGCTAACTCAGTGCAGGTGTACAGATGGTGCAGACTCTGGCGGTGGAAGGTACCAGAGACCCGGGCAGGAGGAAGTTACACGTGGGCTCTGCCTTCTTAGTTCCCAGGCATGTGAAGACTCGCTACAGCTTTAAGGGACACTTGCATAGGATTTGGTGGTGGTGGTTTAGTCGCTAAATCGTGTCTGACTCTTATGACCCCATGGACTGTAGCCCACCAGGCTCCTCTGTCCATGGAATTCTCCAGGCAATAACACTGGAGTGGGTAGCCATTTCCTTCTCAGGGGATCTTCCCAACACAGAAATTGGACCCGAGTCTCCTGCACTGCAGGCAAATTCTGAACTACGAGGAAAGCCTAGGATTTGGTGGGATCAGTCCTAACGGTCCTTGGGCTCAGGACTCAGATATGGTGAAGCCTTGAAGGTGGCTGAACTTTTTGAGTAATTCTGTTTGGATGACGTATCAGCCATCAGAACAGACTAGCAGCCTGCCTTTAGAATGAGGCACTCATGTTAGTCCTTGAGGTCAGAAGGAGTATTAAAGGTAAAGTTGAAAAGGGAGATGGTGGTGGTCGGGGTTAGCAGAGTATAGAGCAGTGGTTCTCCAAGTGTGGTCACCAAACCAGCAGCATCAGGATCACCTGGGAACCTGTTAGAAATGCACATTTTCAGGCGTACTCCACACCTACCAAATCAGAGATTCTGGGAGTGGGCCCGGCAACGTGGATTTTAACACACTGTCCCAGTAATTCTGACCGCTGATGTAGGTGAACCACGGCTGTGGATTAACTATCCACCTGTTAATTGGAGAGGGCTTCCCTGATAGCTCAGTTGGTAAAGAATCCGCCTGCAATGCAGGAGACCCCAGTTCGATTCCTGGGTTAGGAAGGTCTGCTGGGGAAGGGATAGGCTACCTACTCCAATATTCTTGGGCTTCCCTTGTGCTCAGCTTGTCCGCAATGCAGGAGACCTGGGTTCGATCCCTGGGTTGGGAAGATCCCCTGGAGAAGGGATAGGCTACCCACTCTAGTATTCTTGGGCTTCCCTTGTGGCTCAGCTGGTAAAGAATCAGCCTGCAATGCGGGAGACGTGGGTTCGATCCCTGGGTGAGAAGATCCCCTGGAGAAGGGAAAGGCTACCCACTCCAGTATTATGGCCTGGAGAATTCCATGGATTGTATAGTCCATGGGGTCGCAAAGAGTCTGACACGACTGAGGGGCTTTCACTGTTAACTGGAGATTACTCCAGCAGTGTTGATGACAAATCTGAGTCAAAAATCCTAGATAAAAATGGTTCTGATGAACCTGTCGGCAGGGCAAGAGTGCAGATGCAGAGGATGAACTTGTGGACACAGTGGGGGAGGAGAGGAGGGGATGAATTGAGAGTGGCGTTGACATGCACACACTACCGTGTGGAAACAGCCAGCTAGCGGGAACCAGCTGTATACACAGGCAGCTCTGCTCGGTGCTCTGGATGACCTCGAGGTGGGATTGGGGGGTGTGGGAGGGAGGCTCGAGGAGGAGGGCTTATATGTATGCTTACAGCTGCTCTGCTGTCATACAGCAGAAACTAACAACATCGTAAAGCGATTATCCTCCAGTTTAAAAGTTCTAGCTAAATCAATTCTAAATTTCTTCTAAACGTCTGCTATTGAAAACTTGATATTTTCCTCTGTTACATAGAAAATACTGAGACATTTCTGTACACTTGGCAATGTGCTTAGTATTTTAGCTACATTATTCTCTTGACTTTTCCCATCCTCGCTATTAATGAAGTGCCATTTTTATTTCCATTTTACAGATGACGAGACAGAAGGATTTAGAATCTCATTAAAGGTTTTGGAGCTGATAAGTGGCAGAGCTGAAATTTGAATCCAGGGAGTTTCACAAAATGAGCTTGGCTTTCTTAACTGCTAAGCTGTACTCTGCATCTTCTTAATTTCCCATTACACTCTCCCCCGTGAAGGACTGTGGACCATGCATGATTGGTAATGTATATTGATTACTATTTTCCTGCTGTGGGTATGATGTAAAACTGGTAGTTTGCCTGTTATTGCTAACTCACTGAATCTCTTTAGAGTCAACAATTTCTACATACTTATATGCAGTTGAACTCAGAATTTAATGCTAAGTGCACTTTGGAATACTATGTTTTAATCTTGCACTTGCTAAATTTATGCTTTTCTATTACACCTGTAAATCTTTCCTTGTCATAATATGAGTGATTTACAATTTTCCTCTCAAGGATTTCCTTGAGTTGTATTGGTGCCTCCTATTTCATTTGAGGACAAGGGTAAAAATAATGAGACCAGGTGATTTCCAATCAGCTCCAGTGTTGTTGCAGGGCAAGCGTGTGATTATTCTTGGTTTTGCTTGTGGTAAGTTTTCTGTAATTGGAAATGTTAGATGATGCTATTTTGAATTCCAAGTGTGAAAATAGTGCTATAGCATAAAAATCCTCTCTTTGGTGTGAGTGAGTGAGTGGGTGTAGGTCAAAGAGACTTGGAACATAAATTTTAATTCAGAAGTGGTGCCAGAGAGACAAGTTAATTTTCTAAATCAGCCCGGTGAGAGTTGGAGCTCAGAAAATGCTTTCAAGGAAAAATGTTTTGTATTTTACTAGAACAATCCTGGGAGAAGGCAATGGCACCCCACTCCAGTACTCTTGCCTGGAAAATCCCATGGATGGAGGAGCCTGGTGGGCTGCAGTCCATGGGGTCGCGAAAAGTTGGACATGACTGAGCGACTTCACTTTGACTTTTCACTTTCGTGCATTGGAGAAGGAAGTGGTAACCCACTCCAGTATTCTTGCCTGGAGAATCCCAGGGATGTGGGAGCCTGGTGGGCTGCTGTCTGTGGGGTTGGACGGAGTTGGACACAACTGAAGCGACTTAGCAGCAGCAGCAGCAGCAGCAGAACAATCCTGAGGTGATAGGTTCAGCAGTATGCTGGAGCTATGGTTGATTTGTCTAAAAATCTTGAATATCACATCTTGTTGATTCTAAGACAAGTCACTTTTTCGCATTTTAATATTTATGAAATCAGAATGCACTCTGGTTGGTGACTATATGGTAAGATAACATGGCGGTTTTAGCTGAGACTGGAATATAAATTACATTTGCAAAGAAGATAACAAAAGGAATCAAAACTTTTTATTTTAAAATTTTATTTTAATTGTGGCAAAATATACATAAAATGAAATTTACCATCTGAATCTTTCTAAGTGTACAGTTGGTATTAAATACTTCCATGAGGTTGTGCAGCATTGCCACCATCCAAATCCAGAACTTTTTCATCTTCCCAGGTTGAAGCTCTGTACCCTTTAAACAATACATCCTCCTCCTTCCCTCTGCTCAGTCCCTGGAAACCATCCTTCTATTTCTACGAATCTGTCTTTTCTAAGTGCCTCATGTAAGTAGAATCATACGGTACTTGTCTTTTTGTGACTGGCTTATTTTATTTTGTGTAATGTTCTTAAGGTTCCTCTATGTTGTGGCACATGTCAGAATCTCCTTCCTTGTCTAGGTTAATTAATACTTCCTTGGCTATATATACCACATTTTAAAATCCATGTATCTATTGATGGACACTTGGGTTGTATTCACCTTTTGGTTATTGTGAATCATGCTGCTATGAACGTGGATGTATAAATATGTGTTTGGGAAATTGTGTTTGATTCTTTGGGGTTTAGCGGAAGTGGAATTCCTGGATCACATGGCAGTTCTGTTTTTAATTATTCAAGGAAGGATTCTACTCTCTTCCATAATAACTTCACTTTGTCCTTCCGAATAACAGTGCACATGGATTTTAACCTTTCCACATCCCCGCCAGCACTTGTTATTTTCTGTTCTCTTTTTGTAATAGACATCCTAATGGGTGTGAAGTGGGGGAACTGTGACTCCTAATGACCTGACTCACATAGAGGTATAATAAAAGGGTTGAGATCGAATATCAGACATGGCTTTCTGGGAGTATGTTGGTGGTGACGAGAGCTGCTGATTTGATCCTATAAGGAGAACAAGTCTATCTTAAACCTTTGGAGAGGTATAAGTTGTGCTTAGTCTGTTTTCTGAAGTCTAAGGGGATCCTTAGGGGCTCTAAGTAGACCATCTAGAGACCTAACACGTGTATTTGCCAGCTGCCCTTGCATAGTGGTAATATCTGCTCCTGACAGTATTTCTGGCTGGAACTTTCCTGGTCTATTCTTTCCTCACTTTAACTCTGGAGGAGTCGAAAACTGCTATTAGCAAAGTTGTAGAGGGAGGTGGAAGATTAGGCTGGAATTGAAAAGAAGCAGCTGACAGCATTGCCTCACTTGCTTGCTTCTTGTTGGTGACAAGGATTTAAGATGCTTCGACTTTATATCAAGACCGAGTTTTGATCGTGATATGGGACTGAATACTTGAATTACCAAGTTGAAACTGCCTTTTTTCAAGTGTTTGGACTTTTTTAAAAAAATTATTTTTAATTGGAGGATAATTGCTTTACAATGGTGTGTTGGTTTCTGCCATCCATCAACGTGAATCAGCCGTACGTATCCACATGTCCCCTCCCCCACCCCATCCCACCCCTCTGGGCTGTCACAGAGCACTGGGTTGAGCTCTCTGTGTTATACAGCGACTTCCCACTAGCTATCTATTTTACATACGCAATGTATATGTTTCAGCTTCTCAATTTAATGACCCAGAAGAAACCAGAGAATTCATAGGGCCCACTTGCATGTTTGTCAAGGGCTGTACTGTCCTATGGAGCACATTTTAAGGGACAGAGAAAGATTAAGTTGCTTGATTCCGTGGATTGGGCTTGTTCAGTGAAGCCGTTGAACGCAGATTTCACGTGGTAGTGAATTTCCCAACTGAACCTCTGTCTGACTGTAACTGAAATGATGAATTGTCACTGGAAGATGAGAGGGTAGAAGACTTTATCTGAGCCTCGTGAGGACGTTTAAAGAGAGACATTTCCAAAGTTATGGCGTTCAGCTGTGGTGAACTTCGGTGTGTGAACACGTGGTGTGTTTAGCCTTGGGATGGAGTGAACCCCTTTGAAGGGAGGCATCTGAGTAGAGGAAATGGGACAGTCGTTATGGCTGAAGAAGCGATTGGAGAGGGTTCCTTCCCCTGGTCCCTCCACTACTGGGATTCTTTGGTTCTAAGATGTTTAGTTCTGAGTTTGACCTTGTGGATGCCACTGTTTCTTGGCCACATGCTGGCAACTTCTCTGTCTCTTCCTTTAGTCTCAAAAACATGACTGCTGCTGATGCTGCTAGGTTGCTTCAGTCGTGTCCGACTCTGTGTGACCCCACAGACGGCAGCCCACCAGGCGCCGCCGTCCCTGGGATTCTCTAGGCAAGAACACTGGAGTGGGGTGCCATTTCCTTCTCCAGTGCATGAAAGGGGAAAGTGAAGTCACTCAGTCGTGTCCGACTCTTTGCGACCCCATGGACTGCAGCCTACCAGGCTCCTCCATCCATGGGATTTTCCAGGCAAGAGTACTGCAGTGGGTTGCCATTGCCTTCTCTGCAAAAGTGTTACTAGCTTGGAGTTTCTTTAGCATTGAGGCCATAAGTGTAAGAAAATGCTTTGCCATTTATTCAAAAGTCAGCAAACATCGCATTATGTATATTTGCCATGTTAAAATAGCCAATGACAAAAAGTGTCTTTGTGTTTTGAAAATACTTTTGTTTCTGTTGTAATACAAGAACACTGCCAAATTGTTTTTGAATGAAATGTTCAAATTAGTTACTCATCCTTTGCTGGATAGTAGTCCATTGTGTCACAGTGGGAGAGAAATTTATTTTAGGAAAACAGAGTTTGGCTACTTAGTTTTTACTTGGGGGGAAGTAATTTCTCCAAAACTCCAGTTATCCTTAACTCTACTAAAACTGCATTCATCCTGGCTCCATATTCTACCGCAGTTTTAATTGGATTTTGTCAGTTACTGGGAATAAATAAAATTGGCCTTAACAGTAAGAACATTTATTTTCTTTTAATAACAAAAAATCCAAAGCTAGGGTGGGCTTCAGAGGTTGTACTACAGAGCCAGTTCTGCTTTTCGGCCCCTTTCCTGGGTTGGCTGCTTCCTCAGATTAGTGATAAGGTAGCAGAGTTTCAGCAGAACATTTTGTGATGACAGGTGCTAGAGAAAGAAGAGATTTTTGTCTCTTCCTTAGATTTTTCTCTGAAGCATCTCCTCCTTTCCTCCACTTGACCTGATTTCTTCAGACATCTCATTGACTGGAATTAGGAATCCTAAACCAACAGCGGGGCAAAGGGCCAGCTGTTTTTTTTTTTTTTTAACTGTTCAACTCTGCCATTGCAGTGTGAAATCAGCTGTAAATAATACATAAATGGGTGTGACTGTTCCAACAAAAAATTATTTACAAAAGTAGGAAGCAGGCAGGATCTGACCTGTGGTGTGTAATTTGCCCTGGCTATAGGCTTCCCAGAGATTGATCTTCTGATTGAAGTTTTAGTTTAAAAGTGGTTTTGAGAAGGACCACATGGCTTTCAAATGAGATTCAAGGATTTGTACTCCCCCCCCNCCCCCCCCCCCCCCCCCCAAATCAGAAGTCCGAGTCATGGCCTTCACTTTGTTTACGTGATATGAAAACTACTTGTTCCCCAGTCAGTTGATCACAGCTGGTATATTCAGTATGTTAAGCAGATTCACGGTTTATTTCATTGAACTGATCTGTCAAGCAGTCAAAGTAGCCTGCTCTTGCCAAGATGTAACCTTGATGTAATTTAGACAGATAATCCCCCATGAGCCAATCTACCTGTAAGTTAGTCTACCTGCAATTTACATTTCTCACTGAGCCTACTATGACAACATCTAATTAAATCTCACTCTGAATGAGGGCATGGCTTGCCCTATAAATAATTTAACCAAATAATTAGAAACTTTCTGGAATTGTTGCAAAAATTGGTAATAACAGGAAGTCATTTGCAAATTGCCTAAGCATTCGTATTCTGGTAGACACAGGTCATCTATTTTTGGCTGGGAAGTCACACGGTGGGTACATGGCCTAAAGATGCAAGGAAGGTAACAGTGATTTGTACTTAGGGAAACTGCATTTTTGAACCCCCAGTATCTAATGAGTCTCTTTTAAGACAAATACTGTATGTCTTCACTTAGAGGTGGAATCTAAAAAGCAAAGTGAATAAATGAAACAAAACAGAAACAGGGTCTTACCTGGCCATCCAGTGGTTAGGACTCGAGCTTCCGATGTAGAGGGCGCAGGTTCAATCCTTGGTCAGGGAACTCAGGGTACTAAGATTCCCACATGCCCTGTGGCCACAATACCAGAGCATAAAACAGAAGCAATGTTGTAACAGATTCAATAAAGACTTTGAGAAGAATGATCCACATTAAAAAAAAAACAAAACTAAAATGAGAAAAGTAAACAGACTCAGATAGAGTGAACAAACTAGTGGTCGCAAGGGGGAAGAAGTGGATGGAACAGGTAGAGGGGATTAAGAGATACAGACTTTCAGTTATAAATAAGCCATGCCGAGGTAATGCACAGCCCAGGGAAAATAATTGGTGATACTGTAGTATCTTTATATTGTTCATGATGTATAAAGACATTGAATCGCTGTGTTGTACACTTGAAACTAATAGAATATTGTAAGTCATTTGAAATTAATCCTTTTAGAAGTAAGGGCAAGATCTCTTTTCCATTTCTTGGAGCACTGACTGAGGTTGTGCGTAATCGTTTTGATCGAACAGTTTCGACTTGTCAGATGTAAACACACAATGACGCTACCTTTCCAATATCAGATTGTGTCAGTCAGGCTTCTCTTTCCTGCTGCAAAGCTGACATCCTTAATGACAGTTTGGGCTGAGTCTCTAGTATTTCAATTTCTTTTGGACATGAATGTAGTCTCATTCCTGTTCTTAAATTTTTTCCTGTTCTTTTTAAAACCTCAATCACCTACTCATTTCAGGGCTTCCCCACTTTCTCTTGTCTGCCTCCGAACCCAGCAAATCCTGGAAACTGGGACTACATAGTCTGCCCTCTCGGGAGCCCCTTCTCCCTTGCTGTTCCCTCCGGTGCCTGAGTGTCGAGTGCTGGATCCTCTCGCATAACTGCTGGTGGCGAACTGGCCGTCTTCAATGTGGTGTTTAAAGTTGCTGCTCTATCTGTGAACAGTTTCATATTGAAGGCGGCAAGGTCATGTCCTCTACCCGTTGGGTGGCCCCATCTCAGGTCTCTGCCCAGCTCTCAAACCCCTCGGAGGGTGAGTATCACAAGCTGGTTCTTTCAGGGCTCATCCTTTGCGTCTGAAAACTCTTCAAGGCAACCTCCCCCTGGTAAAGCCCTGCACTGTGAGAGATCTCCTGATCCTTAACCTCTTCCTTCCCAGCTCCCAGTCCCCACAGAAGGCACCCACCTTGCAGCCTGTTGCTGCCGGCTTCCTCTTGCCCAGCAGGGTGGGCCTGCGTCGTGAACTTGTGACCAGGGCAGTCGTACTGGGCATGTGCTCAGAATAGCCCCACCATTGGAGCGTAATGCCCAAGACGGTGCCATTTTGAGATCCTTAATCATTTTATCTGTGTTTTGGAAATGAAGTCAGGCTAGTGGAGTGTGTGTCAGGGGCTTAGCACCTTGGCCCCTGCACAGACCTGCTTCTTGCTGCCTCCCTGCTTCTTCTGGAGGCCTTTTCCCCACTGCTTTACACCCCGGGCCCTGCTTGGCCTCCCCGTCTCTTTCTCTTAGCACACGCACAGCGTGTGTGGCATGTGTGGCCTGTTTGGGAGGCTTGGAGTGGTGTGTACCCTGCTGTGTCTTGGGGTGATACAAGGAGGCATCTATTCCAGAATGTTCTGGAGGCAACTCAGTGGGCCTCTTGCCCTTGCCTCCTAAATACCAATCTCATCCTTGCAGGGAGGTTGCAGTGCCTTGGGATTTGCCCTGAGTCAGGGTGTTGGGTCTGTGGAGAGGGTTTTTTTTTCCTGCACCTGGCCGCATTTTCACTTTTCACCGGGCTACCCTGATTAGTTAGCTAGAGCTGTCAGTAGGCGGTTCTCTTGGTGACTGCTGGCCAGACAGCTTAAGCCTGGTCACCTACGGCTGGGTGCTCTCTTTATTACTACAGATGGTGAGACCAAAGGCATTTCCCCGGCCCTCCCTTTCCTGGCTTCTTTTCCGCTCAGTGATTCACCAGCTTCCAGATAACCACCAGCCCTAACTCCACAGTGGGGGGTTTAGAAGACCCCTCCCCCACCCATAATCTTATAAGAGGGTCTGGGAAATTTTCGAGAGCCTGCTCACCTTCCTGGGGGGGGGGGGGGGGATAGCCCTCCACAATGAAATGCTTCTAAGGCCATCTGCTCCCTCCAAGTCCACTTGCCTTTCTCAATGGCAGGTGCTAGGAAGCCCCGTTTGCCTTTTTGGATCCCAAGGGAACCCAGGCCTCACCTTACTTGGGCCTTCTTTGAATGCCACCTTGGAGACTTTTGAGATTCTGTTCTCAGCGGTGCACTGGCTCTGCTTTTATAAACTTTATTTTGTATTCTAGTATAGTCGATTAACAATGTTGTGTATAGCCGATTAACCATTGTTAATGTAGTTTCAAGTGCACAGCAGAGGTACTCAGCCATACATGTGCATGTACCCATTCTCCGCCAAACTCCCCTCCCATCCAGGCTGCCATGTAATACTGAGCAGAGTTCCCTGTGTATGCAGTAGGACCTCATTGGTTATCCATTAGAAGTAGAGCAGTGTGTACATGTTGATCCAAGCTCCCTAACTCTGCTTTAATCCGTGTTCTGTTCATTCTCGTTCTGGGGTAGAGAAACATCTTTACCAGGGCCTCGCCCTTTTCTGTTAACCAGTGTTCACGTGGACGCTCAGCTTTATGAATTTGTGGTGGGTCAGGCCATTATCACTGGAATAGTCTTACCCAGCAACTTCATTTCAGTGCTGTTCATGCATTCAAGTTCACTCTTCTTCACAGCTAGGAAATTGCCCCTATATCTGTAATATTTGGTTTATATTGTCTACACATTTTCTCTAAACATGATGTGAACTGGGAACTGCCATAATGCTTTTTCTAAGAGTTTCTAAGACTTTCACTAATGCTAGAAACTAAACTTTAGTTTTCTGGTGGGCAAGATGGAAAAACAAAAAATTGCATTCATTGATGCTGTATTTGTGAGAAACCAATAAGATGATCATTGTAAAACTTACAAAATTTTAAGTGTTCCATAAGTTTGAGACACCTGTAATCTGAATCTTCATGGACCAACTCCATGGACAAACCATGGACATGGCTTTCCCAGAGTAATAGATATTTGATTATTGTTGTTCAGTTGCTCAGTTGTGTCTGACTCTTTGCAACCCCATGGACTGCAGCCCTCCAGGCTCCTCTGTCCATGGGATTCTCCAGGCAAGAACACTGGAGTAGGTTGCCATTTCCTTCTCCAGGGGATCTTCCTGAGCCAGGGATTGAACCTGCGTCTCCTGCATTACAGACAGATTCCTTATCACTGAGCTGTTATGGAAGCCATGCAGAAAGATGATTTATCTTGACAAGATGGGGTTCATTCCTCTCAGGTCTGAGGTGAAAGGTGTTTGAAGCAATAGAATCAGGTGCTATCATGTTCTGAGAGCCTTGGTGTGCCATAAATCTGAAGTCCACCTAGTATTTCTGTTGGGAGATATTTTGCTGTTTTGATCCCCTCTTGAGATGCCAGTCCATTCTGAAGGAGATCAGCCCTGGGATTTCTTTGGAAGGAATGATGCTGAAGCTGAAACTCCAGTACTTCGGCCACCTGATGCGAAGAGTTGACTCACTGGAAAAGACTCTGATGCTGCGAGGGATTGGGGGGCAGTAGGAAAGGGGGACGACAGAGGATGAGATGGCTGGATGGCATCACGGACTCGATGGATGTGAGTCTGAGTGAACTCCAGGAGTTGGTGATGGACAGGGAGGCCTGGCGTGCTGCGATTCATGGGGTCGCAAAGGGTCGGACACGACTGAGCGACTGAACTGAACTGAGATGCCTCTCGAAGTTCATTTATACTCTTTTTCTCTAATTACTCTTCTGTTTTTATCTCTTGTACTTGAACAAGCGTCCCCGGCTCCAGGCGCGCGCAGGCGTCCTCAGAGGCCGCAGCGGTCCTGTGGTTTGCGCGCGCGCGCCGGCCCCTCAGAGTCTGCGCGGCAGACGCCGGCGACGTCGGGCTGACTTCCGGGACTCTGCGCCTTCGCGGCTGTTTGCCGGCTGCAGCTTCCGTTTGGCTTTGCTGACGGGAACCTTGACACCAGCTGCAGAGATTAAAATGAAGCAGTTTTGGTCTGAAGAGAAGGAAACGAGCAAGTGGAAGCCCACTGGGGAAATGTGTTCGCTGCTTCCAAAGGAAACGTGGACAGGGATGTGTGTTGATATACGTTCCTGTGTTTGGACGCCTTCCTCAGGGGACACATGGAGAGGTGTAGGCTTTGGGGACACTGACCCTTCTGTCTTCAGTCGGGTTGACGAGGACTGAAGGAAGTCCACAAGATGAGGCTGTTCCCCAGGACAGGTTGTGATGATGAACTGACAGGAGGCTGTGTATTACAGGGCTTCCCTGCTGGCTCAGAGGGTAAAGAATTTGCCTGCCACGTAGGACACCTGGGCTTCATCCCTGGGTCAAGGAGATTCCCTGGAGAAGGAAAAGGCAACCCACTCCAGTATTCTTGCCTGGAGAATCCCATGGACAGAGGAACCGCGTGGGCTACAGGCCATGGGGTCGCAGAGAGTCAGACAGGACTGAGCGACTGACATTTTCACTTCACGTTTTGTATGTGTACTTATTAAGTCCACCTCCTTCACAGCACCGTCAGTGTGTTTTGTTGGTGTACATGGCAAATCAAATCATGATCCTGTGCTTTTCTTGGTGCCTGAAGGGTTCACTGATGTATGATGTAAACCTCTCAACTTCCATAATTCCACCCCAGGCTCAAGGGATGATAGTAATATAATAGCAGTAACTAAAATTCACCCAGTGCTCAATACCCTGCACTGTCCTGAATACCTTCAATAGTAATTCACTTAATTCCCACAGCAACCTTAGAGGATCAGTATTGCTATTATCCCAGTGTTGCAGATGAGGGGACTATAGCAGAGAAAAGATACGTAACGATGAATAAGTGGCCAGAGCCGGGATTTGTCCTGCTTCCTTGGTGGCTCAGCTGGTAAAGAATCCGCCTGCAGTGTAGGAGACCCTGGTTTCATTCCTGGGTCAGGCAGATCCCCTGGAGAAAGGGATAGGCTATCCACTCCAGTATTCTTGGGCTTCCCTGATGGCTCAGCTGGTAAAGAATCCGCCTGCAATGTGGGAGACGTGGGTTTGATCCCTGGATTGGGAAGATCCCCTGGAGAAAGAAAATGCTACCCACTCCAGTATTCTGGCCTGGAGAACTCCATGGACTCTATAGCCCATGGGGTTGCAAGGAGTTGGACATGACTGAACAACTTTCACTTTCACTGTCTTGCTTCAATAACGGGCTAGGACTGCCCTTGTGCTCATGGGGGCCGCTCTGTACTTGACAGTGTGTTTTAGGATTAGTCCTCAGTTAGGACTGTGTGCTGCTGCTCTCCTTTTGCTAATCCATCCTCTATCCCGTGCCAGCTTGGAGAGGCTTGCCTTCTCTGGATTGCATCCTGAGCTTCCTGGGTTTCTGTTTCCATTCTGGTTTGGCCATGGGAAGGCACCAGGCGAGGAGAGGCTGGCCTTTATTGGCTGTGGCCCCCTTTTCTCTGCACCCTTGCAGGCTGGCCCCCAGCTCTTCAGGTCTGGTGACACCACCGTCTCCTCTATTCAGGCAGGGGAGGATCAAAGCTTCCAGCTTATGCAGTCCCTGTGCCTCACCGTCACAGGGAGGTTCTTTGTGCCTTGCCTGCACCTTTGTAAAAGACCCTTCATTAAAATTTAACACTTTGAATTTGTTGTCTCTTCCTGCAGGAATTCTAACACACAGAGGCTTCGTCTGAGGGTTCATCTCTTGTCCTTTGCTTGAGTCTCCAGGATTCAAAAACACTTCATATTTTTAGAATAATTTTGCAAAAAAATAAATGAAAAAAAATCCCAACAAAATTCAGGGTAAGGCCAGGCAGGCCTGTTATCATGTCATCTTGGAATAGATAATAAGAATAATCCTATACTTGTTAAGAAGTCTTCTTTTCCAAGTGCTTTTAGATACATTTGTCAGTAACAAGCGTTACAAGTGCCGGGTTCCATGTACCCTATGAAGAACTTCGTCTAAATTATTTAATTCTCAGAACAACCTTAGGAGGTCGGCTTCCTGGTTATTATTCTCATGTTGCCGAGGAAGAAACAGAAATCGAGAGTGATGTGGCAGCCGGATGAAGGCTGGGCAGTGAGTAAGTTATGTGTGTGGCATTTACCTCCAGGCAGTCGGTGCTGAGGTCCGTACTTTTAAGCAACTTTCTTATGCTTCCTGCATCTCATTTTGCTCTTGGAGCAACTTGGAAAGTGGGCCAGACTGGTGTTATTTTTCTGCCTTTTATTGCAGGTGAGTACACTGAAGGGACAGTGGGCTGAAGTGACCTCTCAGCTTACAGAGATACTTATGCACATAGGCTTTTTATACAGTACATAACCATGTATAAATGGCAGGACAGGTGGTTGCTGGGAGCCTTGCTGTTGAAATCAAGTAGCTTTGAGGCAGCTTAGCTTGGTGCAAAGAGCCTTAGACGTGGGTTAAGGGACGGGGCTTGAAATCCAGACTGAGACTTCGTACTTGCTTGACCGTGAGGAATTCTTCCTTGGTGGCTTTGTGTCTTCATTCATAAAATGGGAGGAATCAATTCCTCCTTCAGAGTGTGTGAGGATGATATAAAATAATTATGTAAAAGTGTTCATCACAGTAGTTTAACACGTGTTTTAAAAAATATCCACATGTGTCATCAAAGCGTTGATCTGTGAATTGAACGGTAAACAAGGAGGCAGAAGATGTTTGGATCCTGACAGCCTAGCTGGTTCCTTGTGAGTGTAGCAACTCCAGGGAAATTTGCAGTGGATGGGGAGGGCTTCATCCAGCCCTGAGGATAGACTGAACACTAGCTGTATGTTACTGAGGAATTCAGATTTCATGCCACCAAATGGCTTTATTTTTGTGATGGGCTTTTTTTTTTTACATTGTCTCTTCTGATACATATATTATCAGAAACTGTCCATATTTGAAGTGCAAATTATTAAAATTTTCTTTTTAATATTTTCAAGCCAGAGACAGTAATTATCACATTCTTCTGAGTGCACAGTTGTTACGGAGTGCACGTGACTGAACAACTTTCACTTTCACTGTCTTCATAAGATAAGAAGTCTCAACCTTTCTCTCTGTCAGATACTCTTGGCTTTAATGTTCTGTTAACTATGTATATATTTTCTAGGTTTAATGCTGTAAATGCTAAGTTTTATGATTCCGGTCATCTTGTTTTGATTAAAAAATTAGAATGTGGGCTTTATAGTAAAAACTAAAATTCTAACAGGCATGTGGTCAGGAAGACCTTGAGGCAATGCTTTCTTTGGCAGTAGGTTCGGTGCATTCCTATGAGGGGCTTCCCTGGAAGCTCAGAGGGTAAAGCATCTGCCTGCAATGCAGGAGACCTGGGTTTGATCCCTAGGTCAGGAAGATCCCTTGGAGAAGGAAATGGCAACCCACTCCAGTACTCTTGCTTGGAAAATCCCATGGACGGAGAAGCCTGGTAGACGACAGTCCATGGGTCACGGAGAGTCAGACATGACTGAGCGACTTCACTTTTGGTGCGTTCCTGTGAGGACCATGGTTTTTACAAACAGAATACCCATGTCTGTTACAGTGATGCCTTGATCTGAGTGGTTTTAGGGTCTGTTCTCAAATGAATTTGGAGTGTGAGGCCTTTCTTAATCATCCCTACAAGAAGAAATTTTTCACCCCTCTGAACTATTTCAGAACTTATCATTCATTCTGTTTGTCTGAATGTATTAATACTATGTCCGGTTTGGATGTTTGTACTTTTTCCCTCTCCACTTTGAGGGCTTATATATATATATATTTTTACAAAGCATTCTTTTGTATACAAAATTAATTTATTTTAACTGGAGGCTAATTACTTTACAACACTGTAGTGGTTTTTGTCTATTGACATGAATCAGCCACGGGTGTACCTGTGTTCCCCATCTTGAACCCCCCTCCCCATCCCATCCCTCTGGGTTGTCCCAGTGCGCCGGCTTTGAGCACTCTGTCTCATGCATCGAACCTGTACTGGTGATCTGTTTCACATATGGTAATATACATGTTTAAATGCTATTCTCTCAGATCATCCCACCCTCACCTCCCACAGAGCCCAAAAGTCTGTTCTTTACATCTGTGTCTCTTTTGCTGTCTCACATATAGGGTCACTACCATCTTTCTAAATTCCATATATATGAATTAATATACTGTATTGGAAAGCACTGTATCCTTGACAATTGTGTATGAATGTGTTGTGAAGTGAATTTCTTTCTGATCTGTGTTATGCTAGGTGGTGGGTTTGGGGAGGTAGGCGTCTGCTGTTCCTTCAAAACATTGAACATCATCTGTGTGTCAGGACTCAGCTGGCTGTAGGGGTATAGCGATGTCCTCGGGCTCTGGTACCTGACAAAGGTGCAGATAACCACAGTAGGTGCAGATAACCACATCAAGTCCTGTAAGAGGGGAGCAAGCTACAGTGAGTTCTTGGCAGTTATGTTGAAAATCAGTTCACATAGCGTGTTAGTAAATGACCCACATAGGTTATTTCCCTTGATAAGAGAGTAAATTAATACACGAAAGCCTCCCCAGAGCCAGAATGCTTGGTGAAGGGATTGTTATGGTTTCTGGGATTTTTCAGTCAGCTGAGAGTTGTGAAAATGCAACGTGAACCTTGTCATCCCTGAAAATACATCAAAGGTCCACTAGGTGGCGCCATGTCTCTAGGAAAACAAAGTTTCAATTCAAACGACTCAAATTTGAATTCTTGGCATTCTTGCAATCATGACATTTCCCTTGCTTTTTGGGAACGCTGAATACTGAATGAAAAATTGAGTTTTTAAGGGTTCAGTTAAAAATGAGAGATCACCAGACGTGATCTCAGAACTCATGAACTGAAATTCCCAAGGGAGGTTTAAACACTTTTTTAAAAACAATATGACATTAGAAAAGTGAGAAAATAAAACCCCAAACACAGGAGGGTCAGTAGCTTAGCAAAAAGTTTTGCCATATGGACTTGCAAACATCAGAGGAGGCAGTGTGGCTTGAAGTTGCGTTTGCTTGATTGTCGTCTTTGATTAAATTTTCTAAATTAAAAGTACAAGTTTACTGTATAAATATATATATATATATAGAGAGAGAGACAATGCTTTTTCTATACATAAAAGTGAGTCTCTTTACTCCTACCCCCAGGTGTAGCCCACCCAGTTCTTTTGCTGTACATTCACAGCGTATTTCTCTTTATAGTGAGAGAATGAGTATACAAAGGGAGAATGGCCAGACCACACACAAAAACAGAGCTCTGACCTGCAATCTGCAGCAACCAGCCAGGAAGCCAACCTGCTTCTCCTCTAAGTCACACATGTAGGAATTCAGACCATTATCTCTAGCCTCCTGTCCAGAAAGCAAAACAGTAACTTCTAGACAGTCAGCCCAGACCTGATTAATTACTGATAGAGCCCTTAGTTTCTGTCCCAGGTTACAATTTAGGGCTCCCCAGAAAAAGCCAAATATGCACCCCTAAAAAAAAGAAGGCTGAGCGCCGAAGAATTGATGCGTTTGAACTGTGGTGTTGGAGAAGATTCTTGAGAGTCCCTTGGACTGCAAGGAGATCCAACCAGTCCATTCTGAAGGAGATCAACCCTGGGATTTCTTTGGAAGGAATGATGCTGAAGCTGAAACTCCAGTACTTTGGCCACCTCATGAGAAGAGTTGACTCATTGGAAAAGACTCTGCTGCTGGGAGGGATTGAGGGCAGGAGGAGAAGGGGACGACAGAGGATGAGATGGCTGGATGGCATTACTGACTCGATGGACGTGAGTCTGAGTGAACTCCGGGAGATGGTGATGGACAGGGAGGCCTGGTGTGCTGCGATTCATGGAGTCACAAAGAGTTGGACACGACTGAGCGACTGAACTGAAACAACGTCATGGGATTGCCTTCTCCTCAGCTGGCCTGCCGGCAGCTGCTCCGCACTCCTGGTCTGCAGTCAGAGCACACGTGTATCTTTCCCTGGTTTTCTTCTGGAAAGCTTTCCTGCTCCTCTGCCTGCCTCTGAGTCTCTGCCGAACGCTGGGGCTGGTGCCTGACTCTGCAATGGTGGGATCTGCAAACAAATAGCCTCATCATGTTCTCGTTTGTCTGGGCTTCATTTATTTTCACCAGAGGTGGATTCATTGATTTAACGTCACATATTTGAGGGCCTGCTGTTCAAAAAGCTGGGGACACAGATATAGTTTCTTCCCATGTGATGCTTACGTTTTAGTGGAGGAGGAAAAAGTAAATGTGTTCATAAAAGACTGTTAGGGAGTGCTTCATGTTCTGAAGAAAAATAGAGCAGGGTCAAAGGATGGAGAGTGACAGAAGGTACCATCTAAGTCACATGGATGGGAAAGTGCTCTCTGGGGAGCTGACACTTCAGTGGAGTCCTGGATAAACAATGGGACTGGGCACGTGGCTACATGGAGACAGTGGCAGGTGCAAAGGTCCTGCCCTGGGAGCGTGCTTGTTTTGAGGAGTGAAAAGCAAGGAGGCTAGAGGGGCTTAAGGCCGAGTTTTCAAACTGTCCTGACTGTGACTCACAGTAAGATATACATTTTACTTATGACCCAATATACAGCATATACTGTTAGGGATTGAATCATGTCCCACCCACCCCATAAAATATGTTGAAGTCTTAACCCCCACTAACCTCAGAACATGACCTTATTTGGGAGAAGCATCAGTGGTCGTTGCAGATGTAATCCGCTAAGATGAGGCCATGCAGCAGTAGGGTAGGCCCCGAATCGTGGTGTGTGTGTGTGCTCAACTGTGTCAGACTCTTTGCGACCCCATGGACTGTAGCCTGCCAGGCTCCTCTGTCCATGAGATCCTCCAGGCCCGAATACTGGAGTGGGTTGCCATTTCCTCCTCCAGGGGATCTTCCTGACCCAGGATCGAACCTGCATCTGCTACGTCTCCTGCATTGGCAGGCGGGTTCTTTACCACCAGCGCCACCTGGGAAGCTCCTCAGAGGCTCTAGGAGGAGTTAGTGTTGCCTTATCTCTTCTTACCCCTCCAAGGGTGTTGACTCCCAGGGCGAAACAGACCAGGTCTTCCTAGACCCTCTTGTGGGTTTGAGGCCTCTCTACCCCAGGGCCTTTGTGTATACTATTGGCTCTGCAGTGTATGTTTCTTGACCCAAGGGTCAAGCACTCTTGTAAGAATACTGTGGCATGAGAGGTTGAATGCAGAGCTAAGACCAGGCTTCCCTTTGAGCCACACAGGCTGCGTTCTTCACCGCGGGGATCTTCACTAGGAATATGGTGCCCACCACTGCTCTCTTCAGTCCTGTTCTCCCCTATCAAGTCATTCCATCTTCATTTTCAAAATGCCCATTCTGCCCTTCTAGCCAGCAACACAACTCTCCTCTTTATATGGAAGTTGATTCTGAGACTTCATTACCTTCATTTTCCAAGAAATTGTTGTGGCTTCCTCGGTGAGTGGCTCTCCTTCACTGGGTCTCAAAGCCTCTTCAGTCCTGTAAGTGATGGGGAATCCATTTTCTAATTACTTTGTTTAGTTTTTCTACCAGTAGAAGACTCTTGAGAGTCTCTTGGACTGCAAGGTGATCCAACCAGTCCATCCTAAAGGAAATCAATCCTGAATATTCATTGGAAGGGCTGATGCTGAAACTGAAACTCCAATACTTTGGCCACTTGATGTGAAGAACAGACTCATTGGAAAAAACCCTGATGCTGGGAAAGACTGAAGGCAGGAGGAGAAGGGGACGACAGAGGATGAGATGGTGGGATGGTACCACCGACTTGATGGATATGAGTTTGAGTAATTCCAAAGTTGGTGATGGACAGGGAAGCCTGGCGTGCTGCAGTCCGTGGGGTCACAAAGAGTTGGACATGACTGAGAGACTGAACCGAACTGAACTTTTTACCAGTAGGGCTGTGAGGCTCTGGTTCTCTTAGTCATGAAAAAGAGAAAAACAGACCTGACCTGGGGGAACTGGCTGTGGTGTTCTCCTGTGTAACATAAACAATTTCATGGAACATTGACATCAGACAGGGTTACTCTGAGAGTGTGAAGGGTCAAGTCAGAAATGGGACCACTGAGCACAGGAAACACATATCCCTGTCCAAGCCTCGAAGAGGACCCAGTATCCCTCCACCCTGGATAATATGAGTGACTGCTGCTTTTCCTTTCTTCTGGTTTTCTGTTAAACTACTCAAACATAGAGTTGCCTCTTTCCTTTAAAAAATCTTATTCTATATTTTTAATTGCAGTGTGATTGATGTACGATATTGTATGTTACAGATGTGCAGTATAGTGATTTACACTTCTAAAGGTTGAGTCTGCTTCTTTTTCATTATATCCACTAGTTTGCATGACTGAGTGACTGAACTGAACTAGTATGGTGTATTTTTTAGATTCCATGTATAAGCAACATTGTATAGTATTTATCTTTCTCTGTCTGACTTATTTCACTTGGCATTATGCCCTCCAAATCTATCCATATTGCTGCAAGTGGCAAAATTTTGTTCTTTATAGAGCTGAGTAGTATTCCAGCTGGAATACTTGGAAGGCGTTATGCCAAGTAAAATAAGTCAGAGAAAGACAAATACTGTATGATACTCTTATGGATGGAATCTAAAAGATATATATGTGTATATGAGAATGGGAAACAAATGAGATGAACTTGAGAACAGCAGCTTTTGACCTAAGGGAAGTTTTCAGGCCTCAGTGTAGGAATGGGTAAGCCAGGGAAAATCTGACTTCCAGAGTAACCTTCCTGAGTCTGGGGGAAAGCAAGGTGATGAGAATTTGCAGGACAGAATAAAGAGAGTGGTGCACCAAGGGAAATCCTGAGATGAGCGGAGTGTCTCTTTTGAGTGCTGAGATGGGCACTGATGAGCGTGGGCTTGTGAGGAACCACCCTGGGGCAGGGGAGAGAGCTGCTGTGAAGTGCCAGAGGGAATGGCGTCCAGAGCTCATGACAGTTCCAGAATATTCTTGTTTCTTGCTCCCAGCAGCCAAAGTAGAAAATGTGATATTTCACAGGGCCTTCGATAGAATTCCAGGAAGGGTCAGTGCTGGGAAAAATGAACTCCAGACTAAATGCAGGTCTGAGTATCACAAGTAAAGCTTAAAAGTAAGGCACAAAAGCATCAGATTCTTCCCAAGTAACTTAACTATGTCTGAGAGCAAATTTCAAGACTATATACAGAGGGACTTTCCTGGTGGCCCTGTGGTTAAGAATCTACCCTCCACCGCAAGGTACGCGGGTTCAGTCCTTGGTTGGGAAACTAAGATCCCACATGCCTTGGGGCAACTGAGCCGATGCACCACAGCTACTGGGCCACGCTCAACAACCAGGCAGTCTGGGCTAAAGCGGAAGATTACGCGTGATGCAACGAGAGCTCCCCATGCCACAGCTAAGACCCGATCAGTCAAATGATTCAAAATATATATACATAGGACTAGAGAAGTACCTGGTGTCAAATAAGGTAATATATACTGTGTCCAGCATCCAATCAAAAAGTTTTAGGCATATACAGAAGTAGAGAAATATAGTCCACAATGAAGAGAAAACTGGAGGCTGATATTCCTTGGTTTACATGGAAAGCTAATTAAGTCTCAAGACAAGACATTTGCACCGTCTATGTTAGGCCACAGGCGCCTGCTTGAATAGCAGAGGGTGCCCCGCCTTGGGCTCCCTCTCACGTGGGTCTTAGAAGCCCAGGCAAATAAGTAGACACAGAGAGCCTCTGTGTTCCAAGGGATCAGCCTGAAAAGGAGAGGGAGGGAGAGGGAGAAAGAGTCGACACGGGGGAGGCCAAGCTTGTGCAGAAACCCCGTAACTTTATCTTCAAAAGGTGCTTATATACCCTGAGTTTTACATAATGGAAGTTGCAGTCATTCGGGGCAGCAGTCCTGACCCTCACTGAGACCAGGCTTTCTCTCTGCATATGTTCCCGTATACAAAAGGCCTCAGGTGGTTTTACATCATCTTCTGGCCAGGGGGCCTGTTAACATTTTTATGGCTCTTTTCCTAGATAAATCTCTCTCAACCAGAAAACCCATTTTCCCTTGAAGTGTTTTTTCTTAATCTGCATCACCCTCCAAGTACTAAATAAAGTTACATTCCTGTAGAACAAAGGTGCAGTGGGTTATAACAAAGAAAGTACTTGACTCAAAGATCTAATGTTGCTAATGCCAGGGCTACTACCTGTTTTTTCTACATACGAACTATCTCAACAAATAAAAGATATGAAAATATGGCAGCAAGTATTGGCTCAACAAATGAAACCCTTAATCAGTCCTATTCTAAATGATTTCCTCGAAGCCCCTACATTCCTAGGATGTTTTAAGCTTCCTGTGCCTCTTGTGGTCCGGAGGCCACAAACAATCACATGCGCAGCTGTAAGAGTCTGGCAGGCAGGCTAGAAAGCCATCAGAGGCGTTTTTGGATTGAAACACTCTTATTATGCCCAGGAGACTTATTATCTAAAAGCCCTAAATTAACTTTTTCCAGAAAAAGATGGTGGGGGGACAGCCCCCTGTTAATGTCAGAAGAGTAGTTTGGAAAGCATAACACAGTAAAGCAGGCAGACTCTGGTTTTGGGGCAGATGCACGAGCAGATCCAGCGAGGCTCCCTTAAGGCCGGACTCGCCTTTGCCTGTCGGGCCCCTTAACCTCACGACCTTTGCCACGGGCGGGACTCCTCATGCTGGCTCCCGGCACCCACCCAGGGGGATTCCTCTGTTTCATGAGCTAGTTCACCATTGAGCCTTTAGGGTTGGCATGCTCCTGGTGGGATCTGCCTGCCTGATTTCACCTGCCTGTACTGCAAAACCCTTGAAGGCATATTTATGTTTAAAACCTCTTTATACATCTTGATGACACCTAGCAGAGTGCCTTACACATGACATTCAGATGAGCATCAAATTATATTACACTCTTCTTTTTCTTAAAACTTTAAAAGTTATGAGTGGAAGAGTAATTTTTTTTTTTTTTTGCCCTTCTCTAGAAAAATGACTTATTTGGTTAAAATTTCTAATTAGTTGCTTTTTTTTGGTCCTGTTTTACTGCTTCTTCCTTGTGGAGTGTTTATTTATAGACAGCTATCCTCACATTTTCCCTCATGTCTCTTCCATATAGACACACATATGTTGTATATTCCCCAGTTTCTATTTACAAGTTCTTTCATTCAAAACTTTGATGTTGGAACTGGTCAGCCAGTGATGCTGCCATTTTATGAGAATATCATCTGCCCTGGGGAAGCCCGCTGGGTCAGATGACCGCTCCCTGTGGCCACTGCACTTTCTTTGATGAATTTGGTGACATACAAAGTGGCTTAGAGATTTCAGCCAGGTGACTGCAGAGACTGCTGGGGTACATCGTTTCCTGTCCTCTTGGTTCCCTGTGGCCAAAAGGCCTTCTAGGATCTGGGGATCTGGCCTAGGCTTCTGCGGCACCCTGTGGGGGCAGAATGGTCATGGAAGAAGAGGATGAGGTGGAATGGGTGGTGGAGGGCATCACAGGGTTCCTGTGGGCCTGGAGTGGTCCATCCCCATCTTGGACTTCGTGGAGCAGAAAAGTGAAGTTTTTGATGATGAAGAAGAGAGCAAATTGACTTATACAGAGATTCATCAGGAATATAAAGAACTAGTTGAAAAGCTGTTAGAAACTTACCTTAAAGAAATTGGAATTAATGAAGATCAATTTCAAGAAGCATGTACTTCTCCTCTTGCAAGACCTGTGCATCACAGGCGTATAACCTGACTGCTTAACAGATGGTTCTGATGTGGTCAGTGACCTTGAACAGGAAGAGATGCAAATCCTGAAAGAAGTTCTTAGAAAATCAAAAGAGGAGTATGACCAGGAGGAAGAAAGGAAGAGAAAAAAGCAGTTATCAGAGGCCAAAACAGAAGAGCCTCCGATGCAGGCCAGTGAAACGGCAAAAATGAATAATTCCCAAGGGGATGGTGAACATTTTGCACACGCAGCATCAGAAGTTAAAGTGCATTTTGCTAATCAATCAGTCCAACCTTTGACAAGAAAGCTGGAAATGTTACCTGAAACTTCTTCCCTCCCACAAAAAGGCCTGAAGATTCCTGGCTTCGAACATGCAAGCATGGAGGGACCGATAGCAAGTTTATCAACATTTTGAATAGAAGAGCTCCGCCAGCGGGAACACTATCTAAAACAGAAGAGAGATAAGTTGATGTCCATGAGGAAGGACATGAAGACTAAGCAGAATCAAACTTCAGAGCATAAAGGAAAACCTGCTGGGGAGGTGGCGGAAATGACAGGCCAGAAATGACAGCAGAGGAGAAACAAGCGTTACTAAAGAGGAGGCTGCTTGCAGAGAAACTTAAAGAAGAACGCATTCATAAGTAAATTTAAGAACAATTTAGCAAGCAGTTCAAAATTTCTTAAAAATAAATTATTTAATCCTTAAAAAACAACAACAACAAAAAACAAAGTGACTTAGATAATACAGAATGATTTAGGCAAAGTCACCAAAGGTGAATAAAGTCATTTCCTTCTTCACTTTTAGGAGGCAGTTTTGTCATCATGCTGTTACTTTTTCCCCCCCACTGTGAGGTTTAGGTATTCAGCTAGGTTGTAATAAATTATCCAAATCTGAGGTTTCCCAAATATTAAGTAGAAAAGGATTTTTTTGAAAATCATCTCTATTGGAATATAGTATATGTGTCATGTTAGTTTCTGCTATACAGCAAAATGAATCAGTTTTACATATATCCACCTTGTTTTTAGTATTTTTTAATTGAGTATAATTGCTTTACCATGCTGTGTTTCTGTTAGACAATAAATCAGCCATATGCATGCATATAGCCCCTCCCTTTTGCATCTCTCACCCCCATCCCACCCATCTAGGTCTTCACAGAGTGCTGAGCTGAGCTTCCAGTGCTGGGGGAGGGACCTATCCACTTTTTTTTTTCTTGATTCAGTAGGTTTTTACTGGTATTTTTCTGTAAACTCCCTAACTCTTAACAGAGTATCTCTAGGATTCCATAGCCCATGCTTCTTGAGAAGGATTTTCAGATAAAACTCAAAGCTCTTTCCTGCCATAGTGACGCCTCTTCCTCAGATTTTCCGTTTCAGCAAGGGGCCCGGTTTCCTTTTTGAACAGAGCTTCTATTTGTCAAGGATTTCCCTGGTGGCTCAGACGGTAAAGTGTCTGCCTACAATGCAGGAGACCTAGATTCAATCTCTGGGTCAGGAAGATCCTCTGGAGAAGGAAATGGCAACCCAGTCCTGAACTCTTGCCTGGAAAATCCCATGGACGGAGGAACCTGGTACACTACAGTCCGTGGGGTCCCGAAGAGTCAGACTCGGACTTCACTTTCACTTTCTGTTTGTCAGTGCAGCCTCTTACTCGGATCACTTTAGAGTCGGACTTGTCTAAAATTATGATGTTCTTCTTTCTCCTTTCCACCCTTTCCCAGTGTAGCAGTGTGTTGATTTGCAAGCAGACAACCACACAGATACACCTGTTCACGCTTCTCTTTATTTTACGCCTTTGAGGAAATGCTATTTTATGTTTTTTTCTGTTGATGATTTTATATGTGTCTATGTGGCAGGAAGTTAACTGGAAACATGAATGGTGAAAGGAGAAGAAAGCAGAGATCAGCAAAGTTTGTTACATGTGGAGGACGTGGCCACAGAACTGGTGGTTCTCATCCTCAAGTGTGCAGAGTTTGTGTCTGTTACCCTTTGGAACTCCCCACCTCTGATATGTGTGAAATAAATATCTAGTTTTCGTTTGAGAACTAACCTGAAGTTTAGGGCTAGCATTTGGGTAGGACTTAAAAATGTGGTCTCATCAATTTAAGGTCTGGAACTGGTGCCTCCTTGAAACATATTCTCTTGGCTCATTAGGCAAGGTTGAAGGCAACTCCCCCCAAAGTATTGCTGCAGAGGTGGTTTTCTGAGATTTTATTCTAGAAGGGTTTGTGGCATTCAGATTTTGTTACCTGGACTCCTCTCTCAATTTAAAAGCATCTGTTGTGAATAATTTTATCCCTGTGCCTGAAATTATAAGTTAATGTCAGCTAACAGGCTGTGATTTATTGGCTAGAGCTCAGTCAATTTTGTTAAGTCCTGCTGAGGCTCATGGAGTCCCTCTGGGCAGATCATTAGACTATTTGTAAATTCAGAGTAAACCTATGGAGCCACAGTGCATTGGCTTATCATTCAAGTGTAAGAACAGAAGTGAAAATGAACATTTCTTCAACCATCTGACATTTCAATAGAGCTTTTTACTGGGTGGAGGAACAAAATACTCTAAGTCTTGGCTAAGCCCTGTGTTCTCCTGAGGCTTTTGTGCATTCATACAATGTGATCTTCTCACATCAAGCCAAGTCAGTGAGTATTCATCCATCACTCGCAAAATATCCATCAGGGTTAAGCAGTAGGAGGATGTTCTTATCCTAAGCAACTTGATGTGTATTAAGAAGAATGTAAGCTTCACCAAGATGGGAGTTGTCTTTTTCTCTCTAGTGTCCAGAACATGCTGGCTACATACTAGGCTCTCAATAATAAGTAACTAAAGAATATTCTTTTGCTTCAGCAAAATCGTGGAGCACCTTCACACCCAAAATGGTAAAAGTGGTGGTTTTTTTTTTTTTAACCACCTTTCAGGAGGAGGATCTGAGATTAGAGCGTTGGAGTGGAGGAAGCTGGGTAGATGTTGCTTCTGTTACTCACTGGTGCATGGATTTGTGGACGTTGCTGCACTTGTGTGTCCTGGGTGTTGAAGGTAGGTTGAGAATGAGGTTGAGAGTTTGGCTGATGTATGTAGAAGGTGAGCTTTATCCATGCATGCCAGAGTGAGCTTCAGAGCCCAGATGCAGGGAGCCTCGGAACGGAGAGAGGCGCCTTAGATGCTGAACACCGTCTGCACGCATTCCAGCAGGAGACCATCCACCTTCAGGTGGCACCTTGAGCAGTGGGGGATGTATTACTCATGGGCAGATAATTCCACTTTTGGACTGCTCCAGTTACAGAAGGTCCTTTCTTACGTTCAGGTAAAATGTCTACTTATCTGTCCTAATTGTACTCCCTAAAAAGTATTAATCACTGTTTGTTTCTATTACGGAATGGTGTTGTTTTAACATGACTGCCATGTCTCATTCTAGCTGTCTTGTCCTGTACTTCTTGCTAGTAAAATTAATGTTTGGGAATAGTATTTCCTGGATCATATGTTTCACATAGGCCATGATTTCATCTTCATGTCCACTCACTTATCCACAGTTTCCAGTTTCTATGCATTATTTTTTTCTTTGAATAGAGAGAATTTCCAAACTATTAGATATATACATCTCAAGTTTATAGTTTGAATTTGGACAGTTGTGTCCACTTGCCTGTGAACACTTTCCCAGTCAAGATATAAAGCATTTTCATCATCCCAGAACATTCCCTTATGCCCTTTCATGGCAAATGCTTCCTGGACAACTGCTCTTCTGATTTCTCTCACCATAGACTTTATTTATTTTTAATACTTTGGAGAAAGGAATGGAAACCCATTCCAGTATTCTTGCCTGGAGAATCCCATGGATAGAGGAGCCTGGTGGGCTACAGTCCATGGGGCCCTGAAGTGTTGGACATGACTGAAGCAACTTAGCAATACTTCTGTGTTTGTTTTTGGCTGTGCATGGGCTTTTCTCTAGCTGTGGTCGGCGGGGGCTCCTCTCTAGTTTTGGCACATGGGTTTCTCATTGTGGTGGCTCGTCTTGTTGGGGAGCACAGGCTCTGGGGTGTGTGGGCTCAGTAGTTGCGGCTCATGGACTCTGGAGCACAGACTCAGCAGTTGTGGCGCACGGGCTTAGTTGCTCTGTGGCCTGTGGGACTGTCCCACATCGGAGATCAAACCCACGTCTCCTTCATTGGCAAGTGCAATCTTCACCACTGAGCTACCGGGAAAGTCCTATCACTGTAGACTTTAATTTTAACTTCATATTGATGAAATCAAGCAGCATGCTTTGGCTTCTTTTATTTGACATGGTTTTGAGATTGATCTAGGGTGGTGCGTGTGTCAGCAGTTTGTTCTTTTTCACACTGAGCAGTATTTCATTGTGTGAAATCACCCCTACTTGCTTCTATCTTCTCCTGTTGATATGAGGTGTATGCATCCCTCTGTCTTTGATTCCCATCAGTAATCTGACCTCCTTTGTACTTTTATTGATCTAACCTAAGATTGCATTTGTTATCAGACTATCTTTATTGTCCTGTTTACATAATGATGGGTTGAAAACAGCAGGGCTTTGCAGCAAGATTGCAATAGATTCAAATCCCAGCTTTGCTTCTTATAATCAGTAGGACATAGGGAAATTACTTTGTCTCTGTACTTTTGTAAAAAGGTACTAATAATAATGGAGAGTGAAAAAGTTGGCTTAAAGCTCAACATTCAGAAAACGAAGATCATGGCATCTGGTCTCATCACTTCATGGGAAACAGTGGAAACAGTGTCAGACTTTATTTTTTTGGCCTCCAAAATCACTGCAGATGGTGATTGCAGCCATGAAATTAAAAGACGCTTACTCCTTGGAAGAAAAGTTATGACCCACCTAGATAGCATATTGAAAAGCAGAGGCATTACTTTGCCGATAAGGTCCGTCTAGTCAAGGCTATGGTTTTTCCAGTAGTCATGTATGGATGTGAGAGTTGGACTGTGAAGAAGGCTGAGTGCCGAAGAATTGATGCTTTTGAACTGTGGTGTTGGAGAAGACTCTTGAGAGTCCCTTGGACTGCAAGGAGATCCAACCAGTCCATTCTGACGGAGATCAGCCCTGGGATTTCTTTGGAAGGAATGATGCTGAAGCTGAAACTCCAGTACTTTGGGTACCTCATGCGAAGAGTTGACTCATTGGAAAAGACCCTGATGCTGGGAGGGATTGAGGGCAGGAGAAGAAGGGGATGACCGAGGATGAGATGTTTGGATGGTATCACTGACTTGATGGATGCGAGTCTGAGTGAACTCCGGGAGTTCATCACCAGATGGACAGGGAGGCCTGGTGTGCTGCAATTCATGGGGTCACAAAGAGTCAGATATGACTGAGCGACTGAACTGAATAATAATAATGCCTGTGTCTCTTTGTCCATGGTTAGGAGCTTATGGGTCTCAAGAAATGTTAGTTCCTATCCACATGTGCCCACTTGCTTCCCCCCCCC
>SJYQ01003851.1:206590-226152 GCA_006410935.1 Redunca redunca
TTTTTTTTAAGAAATAATAGTTAAGCTTCTCCTTCAACAGGCCTAGTGTTTTGATGGAAACTTCATTCTGATGACGCACACAATGATGCTTTAGATGGGTCACTAGAAGGTCTGAAATCATCAGTCTCAGTTAAGAACAGACCCAGATTTACTTTTGGTTTCTCTCCATTGAATTATGTCCCACACATTGGCCATAGATATTAACAAACAAACAGAAACCAGCAGTCTGAGAACGGATTCCACTCTAACATTTTTAGCTTGGGGAGGTTTTCCAGTAAAATCCCAATTGCCTCTCGGAATGTCACATTCTTTTAGTTTCTTACCTTTATACTTTTTTTTTGGTGAAAGATTTCTAGTTCTGTTTAAAGATGACTAATATAGAGAAAGAAGTCCTTCAATTAACAAAGTCGTGTGCAGGGAATATAAGAATCTTTCGTTCAGCATGATTCATGTATAGGTGGCAAAGCTGGAGAGTAATAGTTACACTGATTATAGAGTAGAAGAGGACTTTGTTGACTAGCGTGAATGAAAGCATACTTCTCTCACAAAAGGTGAGCTCTGAAGAGCAGGGTCTATTTCCTTCCTTACTTCATTCCTATAACTTAGAATATGGCACGTAGTAGGCTGTCACATGTAGCTGTTAAAGGATTAATGGCATGATAGAATTTTAATATCCAAGTTATGGAGCAAATGAAGAAAGGTAATTTTGGTCAGTTCAGTCGGTCAGTTGTGTCTGACTCTGCGACCCCATGAATCACAGCACCTCCCCCAAATTGCCATAACTGCCTTTACTGTTCTGGTTTGGAAGTAAAACTACAATTTTGTGTTGGAATGCAAATGTCAATTCTAATATCGAGCCTTTCAATGATAGGGTCAAATCCTTTTAAAATGATGGGTCTCGAGTCTTGGTTAAATTTCTTTTTAATGAACTTTGTGTTTGAGATAATTGCAGATTCATGTTGTAGTTCTAAGAAGTAACACAGAGAGAGGCCAAGCGACCTTTACCCAATTTCCTCCAATAGTCACTTCTTAAAAAATATAGTACAGTATGGTTTTTCCTGTGGTCATGTATGGATGTGAGAGTTGGACTGTGAAGAAGGCTGAGCGCTGAAGAATTGATGCTTTTGAACTGTGGTGTTGGAAAAGACTCCTGAGAGTCCCTTGGACTGCAAGGAGATCCAACCAGTCCATTCTGAAGGAGATCAGCCCTGGGATTTCCTTGGAAAGAATGATGCTAAAGCTGAAACTCCAGTACTTTGGGCACCTCATGTGAAGAATTGACTCATTGGAAAAGACTCTGATGCTGGGAGGGATTGGGGGCAGGAGGAGAAGAGGACGACAGAGGATGAGATGGCTGGATGGCATCACTGACTCGATGGATATGAGCCTGAGTGAACTCCAGGAGTTGGTGATGGACAGGGAGGCCTGGTGTGCTGCGATTCAGGGGGTCACAGAGTCGGACACGACTGAGCGACTGAACCGAACTGAACCAAACCACAGCCATTGATCCAAGACGTTGACAGTCAGGGCAGAGAACATTGCCACCGTAAGGAGCCCTCGTGTTGCTTGTCGATAGCCATGGCTGTCGCCTTCTCTCCCAGCCTCCCTCCCCAGTCCCCGACCTCTAGTTGATCTCCTCTCCATTTCTGTAATTTCATCATTTGAAGAATGTTACTCTCTATAAATGGAGTCACATAGCTGGTAACCTTTGGGATGGGCTTATTACTCAGCATCATTTCCCGAAGTTCTTTGTAGTTGTGCTACCCGGCAGAGGAGACTGGGGGAGACCAGTCTCCATCAGGCAGAAAATGGACCGTCCGTGTCCTGCTCAGCCCCAGTAACACTGCTGTGGGAGGGGAATCAGAATATCACTGGGTTTTGCCACATGGGGCATAGAAGACTAGCTTTCTGCTTGGCTCTGTCAAGACCAACTAGTGGGGGGGAGGTGGATGTTCTCTGCCTGCTTCTGTAAGGGGAGTAGGGCAGGTGCTTTGATGGGGAGCTTCCTGCTTGGCCCTAAGCAAACCGCAGCCTTCCCACCTGGTTATACGGGTTGCAGTAATGAGACCCCAGGCACGCAGCTGCCCTCATGTTTGTAGGATGTGTTCGTTCTTCTTTCTCATTTTCAGTGTCTTCTTGTGCTTGCTGGTTTACGTCCAGGGTTTTCTGGTTGCGGGAAGGGATTGATCTGGGAGGAATGGGGACTGATCCATCTTGGCAGAACCAGAAGTCTCTGAATCTTCCTTTTCAAGAGAATTCTATACAGTTTTCCTCAGTGCACTTTATGAATTGTTAACTTTGACAGAGGACATCAATTTTCATACTGTCTTAGAGTGTGTAATTTCTGTTGCTGTTCAGTATATCTTGTGTTTCAGACAAGTATCTGCATTAAACTCTTTAAAATAAGGCTTTCATCAGGGTAAGTATTTAGGGATGATTTGATAGGTCAGCTTAGGGGCAGAAAAAGATGAGGATGGAGTTCTTTCTGAAATTGTCTCATAATTTTTAAGTGTTACTTTACATATTTATTTTTCGAAACATCACTCTCAGTTTGGCTGATAGAAACTATCCATCATTTTGGCATTCTGAAGACTTGCAAGAGAATTCCTTATGATTGTAGAGCAATTTTGTCATACTTCTAAGTGGAAAAGTGAGTTGCTCAGTCATGTCCGACTCTTTGCAACGCCATCGACTATACAGTCTATGGTATTCTTCAGGCCAGAATACTGGAGTGGGTAGCTGTTGCCTTCTTCAGGGGATCTTCCAACCCAGAGATTGAACCCAGGTCTCCTGCATTGCAGGTGGATTCTTTACCAGCTGAGCCACCAGGGAAGCCCACCAGAAAGCCCACTTTTAAGTGGAAGGGGCAAAGAAATTTCACGATCATCTAAAATAATTCATCCAAGTATGTTTTCAATATTCAGACTGTGCATTATTGATCATAGGCTGTTGTACCCCTTGTTTTTTTATTGTGTCCTTGTTCACTGACTCTCCTCTTTCCCCTGTAGCTCTTTTTTCCACAAAGGCTCAGGAGCTCTCCTGTTTCTTTGTGGAATTGGAGTCATTTCCAGTGTGTTTGCCTATTAGAGCTGGAGATTAGGGAAGGAGCCAATAAAAATTACACTAAGGAAATTAATTAGCTTCAGCCATAAAACTTTTCAGCTGGAGCTGCAGGTCAGATGACCTCCCCCAAGACAAATCTTTCTAAAGACAACCTCTAAACGTCCAAATCCCTGGAGGCAACTAAACTATGTCCTTATTAATTCAAAGTAAAGAATTCTAAGTAAGCATCTCTTCAGGTGAAGGGACTGCAGAAGAAATTAAATTGCCCAGTGGTTTTGCTTTAATTTGGGCAGTCAATCTGAACCCAATTTATAGTTTTAGTCTCTGACATTCACATGTATGAGTAATTATTTGCACATATGAACATTCATACTTATTACAAATATTAGACCCAGAAATTAAAGAATATGTTTTATACCTTCAAAAAATCCCTTGTATAACCTTGCATTTATTTTGATACTTGATAAACGTTTATGATCCAGGTCATGTGACTTTTCTCATTCACAACTTCTTGGGCGTGATGTATGGTTCTGCCACTGCTGCCTTGTGCCATCTTTCTTTTCTTTTTTTTCTATTTTTAAAAGTCAGGTTTATTAAAGTGTAACTTACATATGGTTTTCAGTGTACATTCAATGGATTTCAACAGATCCGTTTATTCAGTGATGGAGCCACCCTTGTGATCAGTGCCATTAAACTCCTAATTCTTTCATAGCCCCTGGCAACCAGTAATCTGTTTTCTGTTCCTAAAATTCTCTTCTTTCCAAAATGTCGCATAAATGGAATCCGACAGTAGACAGAATTTTGACTCTGTCTTAACTATTCGTGTACAGGGTTTTGTGTGAACATAAGTTTTGGAAGAAAAGCTACAAAGAAGAAAAGCCTTGGAAGAAAAGCTATGACAAACCTAGACAGTGTATTAAAAAGTAGGACAATACTTTGTCAACAAAGATCCATATGGTCAAAGCAATGTTTTTTTCAGTAGTCATGTATGGATATGAGAGTTGAGCCATAAGGAAGGCTGAGTGCCAAAGAATTGATGCTTTTAAACTGTGATGTTGGAGAAGACCGTTGAGAGTCCTTGGACTGCAAGGAGATCAAACCAGTCAATCCTAAAGGAAATCAGTTCTGAATATTCACTGGAAAGACTGATGCTGAAGCTCCAATACTTTGGCCACCTAATGCGAAGAGCTGACTCATTAGAGAAAACCCTGATGCTGGGAAAGATTGAAAGCAGGAGAAGGGAATTATAGAGGACAAGATGGTTGGATGGTATTACTGACTCAATGGACATGAGTTTGAGCAAACTGCAGGAGATGATGGACTGGAAGCCTGGCGTGGTGCAGTCTACAGGGTTGCCGAGAGTCGGACATGACTGAGTGACTGAACAACAGAAGTTTTCATTTCTCTGGGATAAGTGTCCAAGGAGCGCAGTTGCTGGGCTAAATGGTGGTTGCATATTTGTTGCATTGTTTGAGTTAATCTTTCTGAATACTTTGTCGTCACACGGCCCTGATCATATCCACAGTCCTGGCATTTACAGCTCATTGTGAAGTGACCCCGTCTAATCTCTACTTGCTTTTCTGATCAAGGTTAGCCTTCAGAATGCTTCCCGAGTCCATGTTTTTTTTTTTTTTTTTTTTTTTTTAAGATTTTTTTGGGGGGATGTGGACCATTTTTTAAAGTCTTTATTGAATTTGTTACAATATTGTCTTATGTTTTGGTTATTTTGGCCGCAAGGCATGTGGGGTCTTAGCTCCTTGACCAGAGAGTGAATCCATACCCTTTGCATTGGAAGGCAAAGTCTTATCCACTGGCCCACCAGGGAAGTCCCCAGATTCAAATTTAGTTGAGCTGTTTCCCCTACTCTTCTGCATCCATGCCTTAGGCTCTCCCACCTGTGTGTGTGTGAAGTCTTCCCCCTGCCCCACATCAGACTCCAGTCTGTGTTGACCTCCTGTGTTCTCTTGCTTTCTTGCTCTCATTTGCCACTAAAATTTCAGCTCATTTCTCATCTCTTCTGTTATGCCTTCTGTAAATAATACATGCTGTTATATTCTCATATAACCATTAAGACACATCATTGTGCCTCAAATCTATCCTGATGTACATCATATCACATCTTTTTTTTCTAATTTAATTTTTGCTTCCCTCCAGCCAGCAATTTTTATTTTTTTTATTAAACTGTTGCTTACTCTGCTGATGTCAGATCTTCAAATCTTAGGTTCCCACGACACTATGTCACAGCTTCCTAGCACTGGTCAGAGTGGTGATTGCCCAGAGCCTTGTGTGACAGTGCCTCTTGAACCTCTTCGTGCTCACCACGTGAGTCACTCCTTTTCATTATTCAGGACTCAGCTTCAAAGTCATTTCATCAGAGATGACTTTTCTAACTCACTGACGAGGTCACTCTACTAAAGCTCATTAGTAATTCTCTTTCATAGTACCTGTATTTTTTAATATAATTATACAGTAATTTGTTCTATTCATTCAGTGAATATCTGTTGATCACCTATTTTGTGGCAAGTAATGTTTTAGGAGCTAGAGATATATTAGTGACACAACAGATACAACTTCCTGCTCTTATATTTTTATGGGAGGAGATGGATAATGAAAAAGTCAGTGATATTAGAAGATGTATTAGGATAGACTAAGTTATGCTGTGGTAACAAGAAAACCCAGCAAAATTAAAAGATGCTTACTCCTTGGAAGGAAAGTTATGACAAACCTAGACAGCTTATTAAAAAGCAGAGACATTATTTGCCAACAAAGATCTGTCCAGTCAAGGTTATGGTTTTTCCTGTGGTCATGTATGGATGTGAGAGTTGGACTATAAAGAAAGCTGAGCACAGAAGAACTGATGCTTTTGAACTGTGGTGTTGGAGAAGACTCTTGAGAGTCCCTTGGACTGCAAGGAGATCCAACCAGTCTATCCTAAAGGAGATCAGTCCTGAGTGTTCTTTGGAAGGACTGATGCTGAAGTGGAAACTCCAGTACTTTGGCCACCTGATGCGAAGAGTTGACTCATTGGAAAAGACCCTGATGCTGGGAAAGATTGAGGGCAGGAGAAGAAGGGGACGACAGAGGATGAGATGGTTGGATGGCATCACTGACTCAATGGACATGAGTTTGGGTGGACTCTGGGAGTTGATGATGGACAAGGAGGTGGGTGTGCTGCAATTCATGGGGTTGCAAAGAGTCGGACATGACTGAGTGGCTGAACTGAACAAGAAAACCCACAAGTGCCCTTTAACATAACAAAATTTCTTATTCATGAAAAACATGCAGTGAGTCTTGATAAACGCTAAATTATCAATCTACTTTCTCTTTATTGCCAAATCATATTCCATTATATGGATATATTGCATTTCATATATCCATTCATCAGTTAATGGGCCTTTGGTTTCCACAATTTGATTATGAAAAATGCTGCTATGAATATTCATGTTCAACTTTTATGTGAACACGTGTCTTGTGTATATACCTAGGAGTGAAATTGCTGGGTCATATGCAACTCTCTGTTTAATCTTTTGAGGAACTACTAAACTGTTTTCCAAAACAGCTGCACTGTTTTACAATCCCATCTGCAGTGCATGAGACCTGCAACTTTCCAAATCTTCGTCATCAGTTATTTCTCTTTCTCTCTCTCTCTTTTTTTCTTCTGGCCATCCTAGTGGATGTGAGTGGCTTCTCGCTGTTGTTCTGACATGCATTTTCCTGATTGCTGAGGATGGTGAACATCTTTTCATGTGCTTTTTAGCCGTTTATTTATTTTCTTTGGAGAAATGTCTACTCAGATCCTTTGTCCATATTTTTATTGGTTTGAGATTTTGTCTTTCCCCTAAGAGAAACTGAGCCACCCCACTTTTGAGCCGATGAACAGAACCATCTGACTTAGGATTTTAAGAGATCACTCTGCTTGTTGAGAATGGACTGTAAGGAGGTAAGGAAGGAAGAAGTGAAGAGCATTTACAGTAAACAGGTTGAAAGACTGTTGTGACTTGGACTGTGGTAGTAGCAATGGAATCAGGAAGAACTGTTTGGACTCTGGATTTATTTTGGGACTTTCCAGGTGCCTTAGTGATAGAGTCCCAACTAAAACCTCTAAGCCACAAAATCATAAGCAGAGAAACGATTTTGTTTTTAAGCCACTAAAGTCGGGGTGCTTTGTACACAGGAATAGATAACTGAAACACATCCATGTTCTGATTTAATCTTCATAGAATGATGTGTGCTCCCCAGTTTCATGACACTGCCTCCAGCATCTGTCTGCTGAATATTTATTATATACCTGAGCACCCACAGATGATCTGGGTTCTCATAACACCATTACCATTTCAGGTGTTCACAGCCCAACTCTGCTTTCCTAGGTCTTTCCAGGACTCCGGGCAGGTGTGGAGGAGTGGTTGTCCACGTGGGGAGATTTAGAAAGTAAGCTGAGCAGTCTTGAGGCCAACCAGCGTTTGCTTCCTGCAGTGTGATCCCTGGTCCTGCCGTGTGATCCCTGGTCCTGCCGTCATCACTGGTCAGCAGTGAGGAGGATCTCATGGGTGATTAGCATAGCTGGTGTAACCGAGCTCACTCAAGTGAAGACTGGTTCACCCAAGGAGAGGCCAGTCATCTTCAGAGTCAGACTGAGCTCTCCTACAGGGACAAATAACTAGACAGGTATTGCTTAAACACTTTCTGAGATAAACTTTAAATCTCAAGGAATCTGACACTTCGGTTCTGAGTTTCTACACTGTCAGACTTTCCCGGAGGCAATGCATGAGTAATGTCTGTCTCTCTGGACAAGGAGAAGAAATGCAGTAGGAAGCAAAGAGAAGAACATAGCTTGCAAAATCTTGTCTGCCACATTGTGAATGATGTAGTGCAATGTGGAGGAATTCAGACTTCAAGAAGAAATCTGAGCCATTGGAGACCATCCCTACTGGTCAAAGGAGTAGGGCAGAGCTACAGGGAGAAGGCAGGACGTCAACCCATCAATCACAAACTTAAACTACCAAAAGAGAATCGGCATTGTCAGGATTTTCATGAAGCCATGTTATGAGGGACTTCCCTGGTGGTCCAGTGGCTAAGAGTCCATGGTTCCAATGCGGGGGGCCCAGGCTCTATCCCTGGTCAGGGAATTAGATTCCATATGCTGCAACTAAGAGTTCACATGCCGCAACTGAAGACCCTGCATGCTGTAATGAAAACCCGGCACAGCCCAATAAATAAGTGAATGAATACAGTGTTTAAAAAGACCGGATCATCCATGTCTGTTTGCCTGTGGACACATCTTCAGCTCATTCAGAAGCAGATACTGGGTTATATTTATTCCTAAACAAAGCAATATTTATACTCCTAATCCTTCACATATTTATTCTACTTCATGTCTGAGAAGGTAGTTTTCCTTATCTCAGTTGATTAAGTGTATATGACTATTGTGAAAGGCAGTTTGATCAATTGCACGTGCTGTCGCTAGCTGGATTTACTGACTGGTAGCTCAAATGGTAAAGACAACATGCATATGGAATGCGGCATATACTTACTATTTTGAGTTAATGTGTTAAAGCTGTATATTTCACATAATGTTGAAATAGTTGTTGCCCCAAACACTATTTTATTCTTACATTAAATGCAGAGGGAAAATTACAGGGGACTTGGGGCCAGAAGTGTGGTGTTTGAATCCCAGGTCTACCATTTGCTACCGATGAGGCTTGTTCTCAGATTCCATTTTATCATCTGCTAACTGTGATGACAATAACCACACTCACCTTATATACCTAACAGCATCAAAGGGAGGATGCAAATGGAAAATATGTAATAGTGCTACTAGTATTATATGTCTTTGTCTACTTAATGTTATATGTTAAACTATTTAAGTGGTTCTTATTACTCTTCACCTATTTAATTTTGGGGAGCTGATATCATTAAAGAAGGTTTTTTTTTTTTTTTTTTCTTCAGTGAATCCAAGAAAATAGCAAAAGCACAAAGAGAACTTTTTATTGGAAACACAGTGTCCAATAATCTGTTAAAATGTCTGTAGCAACAAAATAATAAAAATCCGAGGCCTGACTTTAAGGGAGGCATTCGTGTGGAACCCACGGCATTTTTTCTGGGTTTTATTTAATGACGTGTCAGACTCATTATGTTTGATTCATTGGGTTTCAGTGTCTGGAGCTGAGGGCTGCACTTTCTATGGCCAATTGTGAAAGAACAAATGATGCTGCACGTGGATAGCTCAGCACAGGCCCTGCTCTGAAGTGCAGGCCACTGAGAGCACGTTAGTGCAGGGAATGAGACCAGGCTCTTCTGGCCCTTGGGCTCCTTTATTTGTATCCGAGGCATACAGCACATAGTCGGTACTCAGCAAGATATAATCGTTGATATACTTCTCTCAGTGTGTGTTCTTAGTTGCTAAGTCGTGTTCGACTCTTGCGACCTCATGGACTATAACCTACCAGGCTCCTCTATCCATGGGATTTCCCAAGCAAGAATCCTGGACTGGGTTGTCATTTCCTTCTCCAGGGGATCTTCCCGACCCAGGAATCAAACCCAGGTCTCCTGCATTGCAGGCAGATTCTTTACCGACTGAACTATGAGGGAACTCAATACTTCCTGGATATTTGTTGTGGGGTCATTATTTATTATGTGGGTGGTGTGAGAATTGGGAAAGTAATAAAGACGACCTAAGACACTGATACTTTCAACTCTGAAACGTGTCAAAGTGTGAATGACAAGTTGATGGAGAGAGAGAGGGATGGAGAGATGAATAGGGATGTGATAAAGCAAATATTGCAAAATGTTAATTGTGGAATCTGGGTGGTGGGTATATGTGTGTTGACTCTATACTTTTGTAAGCTTTTCTTATTTGAATATCTTTGTAATAAAAATACCTATGAAGGTAAAATGAGACTAGGACTGGGCTGTAGAGAGACAAATCAGCTAGATTTCCTGCTGCTTTAAGAACTGTAATGAAGCCATGTCAGCAAACTGTTTTGATATTGTTATTATTTGCTTAGGGTGTCAACTAGAAGACACAAGGTATACTACTATAACTAATTAATCCCTGCGTCTTAGTTGCTTAGTACCACCCACACTCTCATGTTAAATGCAAATTGGGCTGGGCCTCTAATCTAGGTCCCATCCTAACAGAGCCGCCATCATTTGCAATGTCACCAGTCATTGCAGAATAGGAGGAAGGCTTGGAGCGGCACAAAATGACTTTGACATACGGTTTTCTGTGTGCTTAAAGAGTAGAGGAGAATTTGGTGCTGGTATATGCAGAGTACATCATGAGAAATGCTGGACTGGAAGAAACACAAGCTGGAATCAAGATTGCTGGGAGAAATATCAGTCATCTCAGATGTGCAGATGACACCACCCTTATGGCAGAAAGTGAAGAGGAGCTAAAAAGCCTCTTGATGAAAGTGAAAGAGGAGAGTGAAAAAGTTGGCTTGAAGCTCAACATTCAGAAAACGAAGATCATGGCATCTGGTCCTATCACTTCATGGGAAATAGATGGGGAAACAGTGGAAACAGTGTCAGACTTTANGGTGATGGACAGGGAGGCCTGGCATGCTGCGATTCATGGGGTCACAAAGAGTCAGACACGACTGAGCAACTGAACTGAACATGAGTTAAATCTCTTATAATGAGACTGAGCATGAAATAGCTCGATTTCCATGACTTCTTTCCTCCTCTTAGTTCCCAGCGACAAGTACAAATTGTCATGCTTGTCAATCCAAAATCCTTTTAAAACTCCCAAACACAGGGCCTTGAGGAACAAACAATACCCACCGACACACAATAGGGATTCGAATATGTTCCTTATTTGCATGCCGCGATCGTGTACTGTCATTCCAGTGTTCTCTGAATTTATCGTTATGTCAAAAAGATTCAAGACTTATCCTGTGTCTGAAATTCTCTGGGAAATCATAGACATGGATCCTGTCCTCAAGTCAGAATAATCCAGAAGCTAATGAGCATACAGTAGAGAATAACTGTTACAGATGCAATTAAAGGCTAGATTGTAGTAGACTCTATGAATGAAATAGGATCAAAAAAGACAAGTATCATAGCAACAAGAAGGTGTAGTAAAAATGATAGTAACAGTGGCTAATGCTGACACTGGGCTTACTGTGAATCACGTCACCTTGAGCCCTCTATGCATATTGGCTCTTTGAATGGCCCCATCGACCTTGTGAGGTTGACGCCAGCACTGTGGACGCTTCTTGGAGAAGCAGTGATCCGAGACACTGAAGTAGTTTGGTTTTGATCAGGAGAAGGAGATGGCAGGAGGACCTTGGGAAAGGGAGTTGTGTGCATGAAGTTACAGATGGCTAAACAAGCAAAAGATGTCGAAGGGCAGGAAGGGGGCCAGCCAAAATGCAGTTCAAGGTCTGGAAGGAGAAGGGAATTGGATGGTGGGATATGACCAGATAGTGGGGATTTTGAGAACCACAGAAAGTCTCAGTTTTCTGTTTTCTTTCTTTTTGAGGGGGAAATGTTTGTTTGTCCATGGAGATGATAGGGGTCCAAATTGAAACAGAAGATGCAGGTTCATGATAGTATTGTAAATCATGTCTGCAACAGGAGAAAAAAGATGGAAGAACAGATGACTAGCAAAGAAACAGTGGGATGGAAGAGCTCCATTTTCCCCAATTAAAAAAAAAAATGGAGTTGAATAGTAGCAAATTCAGTCACAATATATCCCTGTATGGAAGTTTAGAGTGTGAATGTGTTAGGCGCTCAGTCATGTCTGACTCTTTGTGACCCCATGGACTGCAGTTCCCCAGACTCCTCTGTCCACAGGATTCTCTAGGCAAGAATACTGGAGTGAGTTGCTGTGTCCTCTTCCAGGGGATCTTCCTGACCCAGGGATTGACCCCAGTCTCCCGCATTGCAGGCAGAGTCTTTACCATCCAAGCCACCAGGGAAGCCCATATGGAAATTTAGGCCAACTACAAAGACTTGAGGGCACAGTCCCCCAAAATTGCTTTCCTTTCTGGCACCAAGTGCAAGTTTCAGGAGTTCCCCAAACTCCCTTTCAATTCAATGATTTGCCAGGACTCATAGACCTCACTGAATCACACTCATGGCTGTGGTTCATTACAGGGAACGTACAGAGATTCAGATCAACTGAAGGAAGGACATAGGGCAGAGCCTGGGAGAGTTCCGGATTTGGAGCTTCCCTCTGATGTATGACAATACACGTGGAGTATTACCAACCAGGGAAGCTCACCCAGACCTCAGTGTTCAGACTTTTTATTGGGACTCCATTATGTGGGCATGATTGGTTGAGTGAAAGCCCGTGTGTTGACCTCAGTTTCTAGGATGATTGATATTGTGTGACCCAAAGCCCTCTCCCTAACTTATGTGTTTTGGTCTTTCTGGAATGGCCAGTCTCCACCCTCCTTCTCTATGAATGTGGGCATTCTCTCCACATCCCCAAACCTACCGTCCACACCTCCAAATTGTGCTGTTGGACTATCTAGGGTGACCCAATGCTCCTAGGCAAACAGAGGCACACCTATCAGGCATGACATTCCAAGGACCTGGAGATTACCTTGCAGAGGCCAAGAGCAAAGGCCAGAACTTCTCTTTAGTTAACGCCAAATTCTTTACTATATGCCCTGACTTCAGTGAGGCTTCCCTGGTGGCTCAGAGGTTAAAGCGTCTGCCTGCAATGTGGGAGACCTGGGTTCGATCCCTGGGTTGGGAAGATCCCCTGGAGAAGGAAAAGGCAACCCACTGTAGTATTCTTGCCTGGAGAATCCCATGGATGGAGGAGCTTGGTGGGCTGCAATCCAAGGGGTCACAAAGAGTTGGACACAACTGAGTGACTTCACTTTCACTGGCTCCAGCATATTGTTAATATTTACTGTATTTCAAACAAATGCAATGCAAAGCAACTCTTTATTGGGTAACTTATGACAAGCTGCTTTCTTTATGTGTCTTTCACAGAAGAAAAAGCCATGAAACAGCTTTAAAAAAGCCTTCCTATCCAAGTATATTTGTAATTTCTTTATGGCAGCTCAGGAAAAAGCCTCGTGTAGCGTTCTCTTTGTTGCTGTATCTTTTGTATTTGTGGTAGCAGTGGGAGATGGCTGGGTCTAGCTTCACAGTAACATTTATGTGGCTACGCTGGGTCCGGACAGTGGGAGATGGAGAATGACATTGGCAGGACTTCTGGGGTGAGGATATGGCCAGGCTGACAGATTTAAGGCGTGGCATGAACAACTCAGGTGGCACAGTGGTAAGGAATCTTCCTGCCCGTGCAGGAGATGGAGGAGACGTGGGTTAGATCCCTGGATTGGAAGATCCCCTGGAGGAGGAAATGGCAATCCACTCCAGTATCCTTGCCTGGAGAATCCCGTGGTCAGAGGAGCCTGGTGGGCTGCATAGTCCAAGGAGTCGCAGAGTCGGACAGGACTGAGTGAGCATGCGTACACATGAATAGGGGCGGGGCTGCAGCTGCCTTGACGCGAAGGATCAGGACAGAGCTGCTTGGAATATGGGTTTGGGAGGTGGTTGTAGATTAGTTTTAGATCTGGAGCCGTTAGAGAGCAGCTCGGCCCCTGGTGAGTCAGCAGGGGTCAGGGCCAGAGCAGGGGAGGAGGCAGAATTTCACGTGGAGTGGGAGGGAGCACTGGTGGCTTCAGTGGTGAGTAGCAGTGTGTACACAGTGCTGTAGAGCATGTATACACAGTGGTGTATACACAGTGGTGTATACACAGTGGTGTATACACAGTGGTGTATAGTCGTGTCCACAGTATTGGTTTTACCTGCCCTGCTCAGAACCTGCGAGTTTGTTTAGATAACGATTAAAGGTGAGGATTCTGGCCTCAGACTATCTGGATTCAAGTCATGATCTGCCTATTGGTAATTCTATGATTTGGGCAAGTTACTTAACCTTTCTGTGCCTCAGTTTGCTTGTCTGGTAAAGATAATAGTCCTTTTCTGTATCATTACTTTCTGCTGCCTTTCTTTGTTTGTCTTTACTGGAATGTAATTGCTTTGCAGTGTGTGTCAGGTTCTGCTGTGTAACATCACGGATCAGCCTTACGCAGACGTATGTCCTCTCGCTCCCACCCCCACCGCACTCATCTAGGTCATCTCAGTGCTGGGCTGGGCTCCCTGTGCTGTACATCTGCTTCTACTTTTATAGTTTCCTGTTTTCTTCTTTGGGTTTAATTTCATTTTCTTTTACTAGTTTTTGAGATGGAAGCTTAGAATTTCATTGTCAATCTTTATTTCCATATTTGCTTTTAAAGCTACAAATTTCCCTGTAGTCAGAACTTTAGTTATATCCCACACATTGGTGGCACTAAAGAACCTGCCTGCCAGTGCAGGGGATTTCAGAGATGCAGTTTCGATCCTTGGGTCAGGAAGATTCCCCGGAGAAGGAAATGGCAACCCACTCCAGGATTCTTGCCTGGAGAATCCCATGGAGAGGGGAGCCTGGTGGGCTACAGTCCATAGGGTCACACAGAACTGAAGGACACAGCTGAAGTGTCTTAACAGGACATGGCACAAATTTTGGTATGCTGTATCTTCTTAAAGGTTCAGTTCAACATACTTTTAGAATTACCATTGTGATTCCTTTTTAGAGGCAAGAATTAGGTACAAGAGTGTTGTTTTATTTCCAGTTAGTTTTCGGTGACTTATCTGTAGGTTAAGTTCACTCTGATGGGAGAACTTGTGTGATTTGTTGAGGCTTGCTTTATGGACTGGCGCATATTGATTGTTCTGGCTACTTTTTTGTAGAAACTTTAGGGAAATGTTATTCCTCAGTTAGGTCAAGTTGGTTTATGGGTTGTTCGAATTTTCAGTATCCTCAGTGATTTTGCCTGTCCTTTCAGTTACTGAGAAAGGAGTGTTAAATTCTCCAACTCTGACTGAAGATTTGTCAGTTTCCTCGAACTTTAGAACTTCTTCAAGAGCTGTAGAGATCTTTTTGCTTTATATATTTTGTGGCTACGTTATTAGCTTTAAGCTTAGAATTGTTCTACCTTCCTGTTGGAATGACCTCATCTATAGTAATATTCTTACCTTGAAGCTGATTATATTTGATCCTAATATCAGCATTTTGGTTTGTACATGCATGTTCAGTCATTCTCCATCCTTTCAAACTGTTCTGTTACATTTAATGTAAGCCCTTTGTCCTGTTTTTGTTTTTAATCCAGCCTGAAAAAATCTTCGTCTTTTAATTGAAATATTTAGCCCATTATTTAGTTAGGTGTAAGTCTCTGATTTTAACATTTGTTTTATTTTTTAATTCCATCTCTGCCTGTTTGTTCTTTCTTGACTGCTTTTTGGATCTCGACGATGTATTTTTGTTCCATTTTGTATTCTCTATTAGTTTTTGAGTTGTCTATTAGTTTGAGTTAGTCTATTAGTTTTTGAGTTCTCTATTTTTGAGTTGTGTTCTTTTTTAAAAAATTGTTACTTTATGTAGGGGTATGTGGACTTTCTGGAAAGGGTCCCATAGTAAACATCTTTGGTGTTGAGGGCCATATGGTCTTTGTAGAAACGACTCATCCCCGCAGTTTTAATGTTAAAGCTGCTGTGGATAAAACATAAACATACAGACATTGCTGCATGCCTGTATATCCTTATTTAAAAAAACGTGTTGCTGGCAGATTTGGTCCCTGGACCATGATTTGCAGCAGATTAAAGTATGTTTAATCTTTAAATATATGGGCTTCCCTTGTGGCCTGTGGCTTAGATGGTAAAGAATCCACCTGCAATGCAGGAGACCTGGCTTTGATCCCTAGGTTGGGAAGATCCCCTGGAGAAGGGAAAGGCTACCCACTCCAGTATTCTGGCCTGGAGAATTCCATGGATTGTATAGTCCATGGGGTGGCAAAGAGTCGGACACGACTGAGTGGCTTTCACTTTCTTACACTTCAAAGTGTGTTTGACTAACAACAGGTCTACCTTACTGGTAGTTTTATTACTTCCTCCTCTAAGGCAAGAATGTTATAACCATGTAAATAGTTGACTTTTCCATTCTTCATACTACTGTTGCATGTTCTTAAAGGTTCAGTTCAACATACTTTTAGAATTACCATTGTGATTCCTTTTTAGAGGCAAGAATTAGGTACAAGAGTGTTGTTTTATTTCTAGTTAGTTTTCGGTGACTTATCTGTAGGTTAAGTTCACTGTGATGGGAGAACTTGTGTGATTTGTTGAGGCTTGCTTTATGGACTCATCTTCCCTATCTTAAACACTTCACAGGACATTATTAAGACTGCTGTTTTAAAGCACTTTATTCTTTATATTTACCCACATACTTATAGTTTCAATGTTCTTATGCCTTTCTGTATTACTGTACTTCTATTTGGGTTAATTTTAGTTCAATTTGAAGAATTTCTTTTTATGTTTGTTATAGTGTCAGCCTGACAAGTATAACTTCTCTTACATTTTTGTATGTCTGGAAATATCTTTACTTCATCTCCATTTTTAAAGACTATTTTCACCGGTGATGTAATTCTAAGTTGGCAGTTAGCATCTTAAAGGTATCATTTAATTGTCTTCTTTTCATGTTTCTGTTAAATCAGTTGCAATGTTATCTTGAGTGTATTGCATCTTTTTTTCTAACTGCTTTAAAGTTTATCATTTTCCCCCAGCTATACTATGATATACCTTGGTGTGGTTTTCTTTATATTTATCTCATTTATGGTTCCTGACACATCTGAAATCTGTTGATTTTTTATTTCTTACATGTTTTGAAAAAGTTTAGACATTATCTTTGTAAATATTACTTAAGCTCCATTTTCTTCCTCTTCTCCTTCTGTGACTCAGTTGCATACACATCAGACCATTTTACGATGTTTTGCATGTCTCTTCTTTTCTGTTCTATTTTTTTTCATTTGTTTCTACCTGTGCTTTAATTTGAATATTTTTTATTGACTTGTCTTTAGAGTTCAGTAATCCTTTCTGCTTTGTCCAATCTGCTGTTAGCATGTCTGAATGATTTTTTAGCTTTATAAATTGTATTTCTCAGCCCTAGACTGTGTATTTAATTCTTTTTTACCGAATCCAGTTATCTGTTGAAATTGTCTAAATTTCAAAATTCATTCATTTTGTTCATCTTCTGTTTTCTTTATGTCTATTTATTTTAAAATCTTGTATCACTGATATGTGTATCAACTGTTTCTAATTCTTTGTTTTTTTCTCTTAACTATCAGTAACATTCCTTACCTTATTCCTGTGTCTCGTGAAATTTTAAATAATGTAGAGGATATTGTATACAAAAGACAAATAAATGCTAAAGTGGACTTTATTTTTCCCCAGAGAGAGTAATGGGTGAGTAAGTTCAGTCCATGCGGGTCTGTGTTAGGATGTCTGGAAGCTTTCCTTAGAATCTGTTATCCTTTTGTTCCAAATGTCTGAAGGACGAGGCCTGGTAAATGTTTGTTGTGGGTTCCTCTTTTCTACTAGAACTTTGTTGCTTAAGCACCAGATACTGTGGGTGATTTTATTTTGCCTTTTTATTCCTACCCTCCTACCTCCCATGATATTCCAAGACTCAGCAGCTTTCTTACTAGAAAAACTGAGACGTGGGCCTTGGGGATTCTCTAGATTCTAATTCAACATGCCAGCCTGTGTAAGTCATCAAAAACTCCACTTGTTTCTTTCTTCTCCAAAGACTGACAGACTGTCTCTCACAGCAAGCCCAATTTATAATCAATAAGTAATTTCAGCAAATGCCTTCAAGGAAGAGAATAGACATCAATATCAGTTCATGTAAGAGAGGTTCTGTCCTTTGTCATGTTAAATTCATTTAGTCCTCTTTGCTTTAATAGATATCCAGTGTCTTTAACAATATGATTTTTGCCTGGTTGTTGCAGTGGGTCTCATTCTATCTACTACATCCTCCATAGCTACAGAATTTGGAGCAAAATATAAATAGGAGACTCACAGAGTAATTTTTGCCTTGCTAGACTGCTTTGGGTTACGCCACCAGCATCTGAGGATTAATATTATTCTTTAATCTTACCCTTTGTTGTAAAATTTTGAGAACTTCCTCATTTAATCACTTGGCCTCTATTTTTAATATGTATTTTGGGGATAATCAGGTATGTCTTGGTATATTGTTGTACACAACCAGGACATAAAGACATAACCAAGGTGCAACATTATGAAAGAAAGCAAGTTACAGATTTTGAAGCATTACAGAGATGTTAACTGTCACGACTGAACATGTACATCAGGTACTGTGATTTCTTGTGTATTTTTTTCTGGATTACTGATACAAATATTGTTCATTGGTTGAAGACTGAGATTAGATACATTTTGATTGAGGCTTGTAGAAACTTAGGAAAAACATCAGAGTCCTAAATATGTGTCGAGTGAGTCTCATAGCCTCCCTCAAGCCGATCATAGGTTTTATGAATGATCAAAGTAGAATTTATTTTATAACAACTTGACATTTATGAGAGTGATAAAATTTTCCTAACTTTGCTAGAGCATTGATTGCCTGAGAAGAGCAAATTGACTCTGGCCAAGTTTTGATTGCAACACAAATACACAAATATTTCTTGAGGACATGTTATGGTCCCAGTACTGTGCTGGGTCTGTGAGGTGCCTGGACACTAAGTAAATCTTGGATCATCCTTTTAGCTTCTTTCTGCTTCAATTATTCTTCCAGTATTTCTGTTCCATTTATTCTTTTTCAACATCTTAGACAACATCCTTAACTTTATCAAGTTGGGCTACTCCACTTAGTTAAGTGATTTTTGGGTATGTGTGTGTTTTAGGTCAAATAGAATGAGTTAAATAATTTTAGCAACCTCTCTATAATGCTTACTTCTAGGACTTCTTGATGTCATGCCTTTAACCCTTAATCTACCCAGTCATTTACATTTTCTACTTCTTGAACTTTGACAAAAAGCATGTGTATGTGTCTTTGTGAGAGAGCGCCTGTGTGCGTTTGTATGTTGACTACAGGTGCTGATAAAGTAGCTTCTCAGTAACATGGCTGAATAAATAATAACAGCCCCTCTCATCTTGAGTAGCACATTTTTGGGTGGACAGTTCAGTCTCATATTATTCTTTCAATCAGTCCTCACAGCAGTTCTCTGTATAAAGCTGGTTAGGAATACAGATCTACTTTTATATACTAATTATGTGTTTATTAAAGATTAAAATGAGGGAGAACCTCAAGAAAGAACTGTTCTTTATCCAAGAAGAAAATTTTTCTTTATTCCTGATTCATTATCCAAGCTAACTAGGTTTCAGTTCAGTTGCTCAGTCGTGTCTGACTCTTTGCGACCCCATGAATTGCAGGACTTCAGGCCTCCCTGTCCATCACCAACTCCCGGAGTTCACTCAGACTCACATCCATCGAGTCAGTGATGCCATCCTGCCATCTCATCCTTTGTCATCCCCTTCTCCTCCTGCCCCCAATCCCTCCCAGCATCAGAGTCTTTTCCAATGAGTCAACTCTTCGCATCAGGTGTCCAAAGTACTGGAGTTTCAGCTTTAGCATCATTCCTTCCAAAGAAATC
>SJYQ01003851.1:236036-291026 GCA_006410935.1 Redunca redunca
CTCTGTACTATTCTTTGATTTAGGTTTCAGGAAAGGTTAGCCTTCAGGATTCCTTGGAAAGATTTTTTTGTGTGTGTGCTCTAGAAATATTAAGTAGCATGTAACTCATTTTTAAAGTCATCTAGACTTGATGTCATTTTTGAGATCAAGTTATGCTGCTCTTCTTCCTATTTGCAATCTTCCACCAAATATTTAATATTTCTCCAAGCTTTACAAAAGACAGTTGCATTGAGGATGAAGTTTACATTTAGCAAATCCTCCAGGGATCAGGTCCTGTGTGCCTTAGAAGGCAGCAGGAGTTACAAATAACAAAAGTTTTTTTTTTTTTTTTTCTCTAGAGAATACTGAAATTCAAGCCAAGGCATTTATTTATTTTTAAACTTCTATATATTTATATATTTATTTTTGGCTGTGCTAATAAGTCTTCACTGTTTCTCTTTGTAGACTTTTCTCTAGTTGCAGTGAGCAAGGGCTGCTCTCTAGTTGTGGTGCTCAGACCTCTCACTGTAGTGACTTCTCTTGTTGTGGAACACACTCTAGGCACTAGGGCTTCAGCAGTTGTGACTTGAAGGCTTAGTTGCTTAGTTGGCACATGTGGGATCCTCCCAGACCAGGGTTTGAACCCATGTTCCCTGCATTGGCAGGCAGATTCTTAATCACTGGACCACCAGGAATGCCCCACCAAGGCATTTACTTATGTGTGGACCAAGAGTGAGCATGTTCTTCAGTGCCATTTGCCTTCAGCATACACGAAGTCATAGCTGGAATCAAGCAGAACAGCACCATGTCTCCAGCCCATTATAGTGAGGTGCGAGCCTGCCTGTATAGGTTAATGCTCTAGCCAGCTTCCCGGTTAACACTCATTAATTCGTCTCCATCGAGAGTAGATCTTTGTCTCTATTTACTTACCTAGTCTCTTATCTCTTTCTTAAGAAAAAGAAATCTTTTTCTTTCTGTTTGGTTGGAGAATGTTGCTATATGAGTTTTTCTTTTTCCCTTTTGGACTGTTCTGAACCCTACTTTTATCACTGGGTATTAAAAATATTTATATCAGTCCACTGTGTATATGAGCTACTATCAAGGTTCCAGCAACTTTAAGGGGAGAGTCTAGTGACGAGAGAGGCAAAGTCTTATTCCAAAATGGCATTTGTTTGGGAAGCCACAGCCCTCAAGAGAATTGTCCTGGTCTTTCTCTTGAGCCTGTTACCCTGCAGCCCACTGGACCCTGCTTCCTTCCACGACTCCCTCCACCCTTATCCTGTGCTTGGCACTATATTACTCTGCTTTCTTCATGATTTTTATCACTTGTTGAACTCTCAAATTTGTTGGTGTACCCATTATCTGTCACTCGGCTGAAATACAAACACTCTGAGGGGCTTTGTCAGTCTTATACTCCTTGCGTTCTGGGTGCCCAGATTAACTTAGCACTTGATAAATGAATATATGGCCACGGGAGAGTGTCTGGAGGCCCAGGGTCAGCTGTCCCCTGAGAGGCCTCCTGTGGCAGCAGGGTCCCGGAGATCTCTCACCGGGCAAGGCAGGTCATGGCCTCCCCAAGACTTGCATGGTGGGGCTGGCATGGGCTTTCCCAGCAGGGTTGGGGGATGTTATGTGTTCAGAGTTGTAAGAGTTTTCCTAATTCTTTTAAAGAGGGAGAATGACACCAGCCAAAGAATCTTTGAAAAAAGCCGCCTGCCTATTGTCTGTTCCTGTTTCTTTCTTCATTCACTGTGCTAAGCTTTTCAGGTATGGATGTGTGGCTTTCTGAGAGCAGGAAGAACTGTCGGTATTGTGTAATCAGAGGCCGGGTGATGACAGAGAACATTCCGTACCTGTCTTTGATTACTTGGGTAAGCTTAACCTCAATTAAGGAGACAGAGCGTTCACCTGATGGGGTCGTGGTGGGCAGATGGCGCTCACACAGCTGTTCCGGGATGCCAGGTGGAGGGAGGGCATTGAGACGGAAGTGAGGGCACCCTCTTCTCAGGGAGCCACCCTGCCATCTGCTCCTCTGTGACTGTGTTTCAAAGCAGGCACGTTAACTCGTTCAGGGAACAGCTTTGCAGGACAGACGTTGCTGTGCAAGTCACCTGACAAGATGTGAACGTGTTTAAAGGGAGGGGAGCAGTTTACTTCCTCCCACTGACGAGAGCAGGAAAAGAACATGGCGCAGTGTGTGCGCATGGAATGTTCTCAAGATTGACCCGGTGCCTGTGAAGAGAGTGGGAAATTGTCTCCTTTTCAGATGGGAGGCTCAGGCAGCCAAGCCCAAGGTGTAGTTGTGTGATCTAAAACAGAACGCAGGGCAGAGAAGGAAAAAAAAAAAAATCAGGTGGCTTCAGTTACCCCTGGAGATAATGAACAAATGGCAGCACACTTTTCATTTGCTCCGTGGCTAAGTGTGACTGCTCTGCCATTCAGAGTGGAATTTTCCACCTGAGCCAATGGATTAACTCCTGTTTATTTTGCTAATCCATTTTACTTTTGGGGTGTCACCTGCTCCTCCATTCAGCAAACTGAGTATGTAGAAAGCTTCGTGCTGGATGCGATCAAGGATGCAAGGACAAATAAGATAAAGTTCCTGATAGTCACATGATTAGGCTGGTGGAAGGAGTCAGACACGTAATTACACAGTCTGATTTTGGTAAATTCTAGGAGAGATCCTTCTCTCTTTGTGCTTTGAGGTTGTCTGAATCTGGACTAGAGGATGAAGTGTGAATTCCATCCTTTTCTGATTTAACTTAAACTCCTGCCATTCCAAATGAAGTTCTTCAAGAAACTTCTACTTCTCTAACTTCCGAGTTCCTTTTTTAATAGCAAGAATAGAAAATAAGTGAGTTCTGGGGGAAAGAAGCATGAGTGGGTTTGTTGGCCGGGAAGAAGGGGGAGCCAACTGGAGAGAGAGAGAGGAAGGGATGTCTGTATAGGAAGACTAGCTAATGTCAAGGAAGAAAAGGAATCTTAAAGCCATTTAGCCCTCAGGGTGATTCTGGGGAAAGAACTAGGGTTGTACTGCAGAGGGGACACATGGGGAGAGGCAGAAGGTGTGCAGCCCAGGGAGATAGGGAATTACAGGGAGGAGGGGCTGGACTCTGTTCAGCTGTCTTGGGGCAGGGACTTGGCTCGTTTTAACCCACCTGTCTGCTGGCTCACAGAGTAGTGTGGAGCTGACCGGTACGGGCACCGAAGCCTGATGAGCCCTGTTCTGAAGTTTTGGACTCTCATGGCAAGCTGGTGGAAAGGGGACAATGGGTCTTGTCTTTGGGGCTCACTGCCTGCGGGGAGCCCAGTGACGCATTATACCAGAAAGAGTTCTGTCACCAGCCTTGCTTCGCCGCAAGTGGCTTTCTGTTCCATTTGTACAAACCTCACATGCTCCCTTTGTCTGTTGTGTTTGTCTTCTGCTGCTGTGTGTGGTTTCCGTGGTTTGGTCATGGAGATGGTTTTAAAAAATGTGTTCCTGTTGTCAGACTGAATTGTGAGCTGAAACGGAATCTCCCTTTAGGCAGAAACACGGGTGCCATGTTGCCTTCTGTGCCGCACTTGTAAATCATCCTCTTGTCAACAACTGAGTTTATTGTTTATCCCATTTTCTTCACTCTCATCTGAGCTGAATTTGAAACGTCAAAATATTTATAGATAACAGGAGAAAGATAGTACTACGGAGGCCTGTGCTTACTTTTCCCAACTGCTGTGCTACACTTCGTACTCCATTTTCTGATATGCAAAGCTCCAGAGAACGGTGACAACATAGCCCTCACCCGTGTGAATGGTTAAGCTACAACTTACGAGAGTCTATTACCATCTCAGGATTGTGTCTCTCAAAACAGGACGCTTGGTCTCTATCAGCCCTTACCTTGCCCATTAGAATGTGGTTGATTGATTGTTCTGAGCTGGTTATCTGGCCAAAGTGAAGGAAATATGAATATTTCTCTTGGAAACTGCAGTTCATAATCTAACAGAGGAGTATTGTTAACAGATGAGTCACCTTTACAGATGTTGGGAAGGTCTAGGAACTTCAGTCCTTGATGTTCTATAGGGACAAGCTGAAAGAGGAGATGACAGATGCAGAAAGAAGGCAGGCGAGTAGAAAAAGGGATCTGAGCTTCTGGTGTCTTCCTTCTCTTCCTCCTTCTTCTGCCCCCTCCTTGGTAGATCTCTTTCCCCTCCCACCTCTTTCCTTCTAGACGCCCTCCTCATCTTTTATGATATGCATCAATCTGGCCTCCCTGGGCTACTCTAGTTTGCCAGTTATGTCCAGGAGCACCAGTCAGCTCAACTGAAACAGACTGTTCTTTCAGCATGGTCTCCCAGTCTTCTTGGTCTGGTCCTTTGGTGGAGGGACACCTTCTGCACTCTTTGTAGTGTGAGCGGGCCTGTAAATCATTGGAACCTCCTGTCCCAGGCTGATCAAGTAGAGTAACCCATCCCCTGGGTCTGACATTTTGACTTAGAGTGGATATATGACCATTTTGACTCAAGCAGAACTGTCATAAAGCCTTCCCTGGGAGTGACTGTAGAGAGAGAGTTTTTTGTTTTTTTTTTGAGGTTGTTAAACTGAAGTAGATGAGAGCCTGTCATGGCTATTTTCCCTGGCACTTACGAGGTTGCTCTAGAGTGTAAAGGCAAGAATTAAAAATAGAACTATGAGTTGGAGAAAGAGAAACAGCTCTGATGCCATGGTACTTCTTCCTGAATTCTTGGATCTCTTACCATGACAATAGCCAGTGCAGCCCCTGAATTTCCCCAGATACAGGATCCAAGAGATGTCCTTTTCCTTGCACATTCGGTCCTGTTCAGCAACATATCCGTAAGACGTCTGGTCTACACCACAGGGTCTTTCGTATTTGATTCTATCCAAAACTATGGACCAAATGTCTTATGAATATTTTGGACAGGACCAAATGTCCGCTAGCCATCCTTTTTGTTTAAGCTGATTTGAACTGTGTTTCTATTATGAACTGATACTAGCACAAGAAAGAGCAAATGGCGGAGGAGGGAAAGGTTGTTGCTGAACCACGAAAAGATGCTGGGATTCTTGGCCTCTGGAGGAGAAGAATTCAATCTGGGGCCCGCGACAAGGCTTGATCACTCAGAGCTTTTGTGTAATAAAGATTTATTAAAGTATAAAGGAGATAGAGAAAGCTTCTGACATAGGCATCAGAAGGGGGCAGAAAGAATACCTGCCTGCTAGTTTTTAGCTGTATGTTATATAGTTACTGCTGCTGCTGCTAAGTCGCTTCAGTCGTGTCCAACTCTGTGCGACCCCGTAGACGGCAGCACACCAGGCTCTGCCGTCCCTGGGATTCTCCAGGCAAGAACACTGGAGTGGGTTGCCAGTTACTAGCAGTCTGTTAATGAAAGAAAGGAATGTCTTAAAACTCAGAGGATGGCACCAGGCCCCTCATCCATAAGATGTATTTTGGGATAATCTTGGCACCAGATGAATCATCCCGGGCTGTAAAACAATTGACTTGAATCTTGTACAAAGGCAGATTACCAGACAAATAGTTTCGTTTACATAGATTAGGGGAACAATGTCTAAGTATAACATACTCCTTTGTCAAGTAGGTAGGCAAACAGACTTGAAGACAGAGTCTGGGGTAAATGCATTGTATATTAACATAACTTAAGACAAACATTTCCATAAGAAGAATGCATTGGTTAACTCAAGGTTTGAGAACAGTTAACTTCAGATGGAACCAGGTGTCCTTAAGGCAACAAGGTGTTTTAAGAGAAACCTCTTTTTAAATTTGTGTAGGGAAGGGAAAAATGTATCACTAGTTTGTTTCCTCCTGCCGCTTAAGAGAGAAAAAAAATGTCTGTCACTTGCAGCCTATTTCCTCAGCTTGGAGACCCCTGGCCTTCCTGCCTGTTACCTCTCAGTAGACAGGCTTTCTGCATGTATCCTCAGGTTAGCTAGAGTTGGTTCCTGTTAGCTGCTACCAATAAAATCTTACACTACCATGGCAGTGCTCTGCTCTGATGTGTCCAAGGTGTGAATAGAGTCCCGTGGAGTTATTTATAAAGGCTGTTTAATTGGTCTCACGTCCGCTCTGGTCTCCATTTATGTAACTCGCTCTTTGTGTTAGATTTCAGCAGTCTCCCTGGTCTTCTTCCTTTCCTTCTGTATTCCAGGGGCTAAGATCCTGGAAATTAAATTTCTTGAACTCCTAACCAGAGGGTTCCTGTTAGATTCTGCAAATAAGAATCCCTTGGGTGAAGTATGGAAGGGACAGCCACTCTCCAGATCAGCTGTGGAAAGGTATGTAGGTGTCAGCAGATAGAGGGATTTGGGGTGGTTTCTTGGGTTTTTCTGAAAGTCTGTTCAGTACTGCAGGCAACTGACACGATTAGCAGGAGCTTCAAGCTGTTTCTAGGTGTCCTCCAGAGGACTAACTATTGGAGCTATCGGTGGCTGAAATCATTGGCAGCAGCTCCCCTCCGGTTCCTGACTTTTCTCATTTCCTGCGAGCCAGCACCCTTCCTGGCCATTGCCGGTGCAGCCCTCCCAGTGTTAATGTGGGCCTCCAGTTTCCTATGTTTAATCTCTTCTTCACTGAGATACCTAAAGTGACTTCTGTTCATCTGACAGATCCCTAACTGAATCATTTTCTCTTGGATCATGATTGGAGAAGGACCAAGAAAGAGCATGCAGTGATGGTCAAAATGATCATCCTTCAACCCTGAAAAATGGAAAGACCCCATTGTCTTTCTTCCTGCTAGAGTAAAAGTATCAAATCTAGTCCTCTCAGAGGCCTTGAGGGAAATGATTCGTTGTATTATACACTCAGAAAGCTAAGTCTCTTTATTATTTATTTATTTTTTTTAATTTTTATTTTAACTTTAGTTTACTTTACATTACTGTATTGGTTTTGCCAAACATTGACATGAATTCACCACGAGTGCACATGCGTTCCCAGACACGAATCCCCTCCCATCTCCCACCCCATACCCTCTCTCTGGGTCCTCTCCTTGCACCAGTCCCAAGCATCCTGCACCGGACATCGACTGGCGATTCATTTCTTACATGATAGTATACATGTTTCAATGCCATTCTCCCATCTCATCCCACCCTCTCCCTCCCTCTCTCCCCCAGAGTCCAACAGTTCACTCTATAGATCTGAGTCTCTTTTGTTGTCTCGCATACAGGGTCATCATCCCTATCTTTCTAAATTCCATATATAGAAGGAGGTAGGATTCTCAGGTTTACTTGTCTGGATGGGAAGAACTCACTGTATACATCTACTGAATTCTAGTTATAAATGAAGGAGAAAGTGGGCCATTGGTCCAAGTCCCAAATTAAAAAGATTGTGCCCTGGCTTTGGGAATTTGATTGGTTCAACTGCCTGGAACAGTGCAGTCTTTTTGCTTCTCTTTGAAAAGTGAAAGTTGCTCAGTTGTGTCCGACTCTTTGCGACCCCATGGGACTCTACAGTCCATGGAATTCTCCAGGCTGGAATACTGGACTAACCCTAACCCTTTCCCTTCTCTAGGGGATCTTCCCAACCCAGGGATTGAACCCAGGTCTCCCACACTGCAGGCGGATTCTTTAGCAGCTGAGCCACAAGGGAAGCCCAAGAATACTGGCGTAGGTAGCCTATCCCTTTCTCCAGAGGATCTTCCTGACACGGGAATCAAACCGGGGTCTCCTGCACTGCAGGCGGATTCTTTACTAACTGAGCTATGAGGGAAGCCATTGCTTCTCTTTGGCTGTGTTAAATTTTGCCCTTGAGTGTCGTGAACACTGCATTGCCATCCCTCAGTGACCTCTCAAGTATTAGTCAGGGTTTATTAGGCTTTGTTGCAGTAACCAACAAGTCCAGCATCTCAGGAGCTTATCGTTTTTCATCACGACTCCCAGTCCATGTCTGCCTAGATAGCTCTCCGGTGCAGCATTCCTTCAAGCAGTGATGTGGGGCCCAAGCTTTGTTCACAGTGCCGTGACCCCACTCTCAGACCTTGCGTTGTCACTGTTGAAGGGGTGAGAAAGGACTAGGATCACACAGTGGTTTTTGTTTTCAGGCCTGGATATGTCAGATACTGCTGCAACCTGCATTATGTTGGCCAGAACCCAGTCGTTAGGCAGGCTTGGAAGTGTGCTCTTCCAGTGTTTTTAATAAGCACTTGACTCTGTGTGTGCTAAGTTGCTTTATTCATGTCCGACTCTGTGCGACCGCATGGGTTGTAGCCTGCCAGGCTCCTCTGTCCTTGGGATTCTCCAGGCAAGAATACTGGAGTGGATTGCCATGCCCTTCTCCAGGGGATCTTCCTGACCCAGGGATCGAACCTGTGTCTCTTATATCTCCCGCGTTGGCAGGTGGGTTCTTTACCATTTGTGTCACCTGGGAAGTCCTACTAGCCTTAGCCAAATTCTGCCATAAAGTCGTTACTTCTGTGTTCCGTTTTGCTCTCTACTTCACAAACATGGCCCTATTTTAACAGGTTTTTCTGCCCAAAGGGTCCTTTCACTTTTGTCATTTTCTTTATTTAGGTCAATTAGGTCCTTATTGTTCTTACTTGGATGGGGTCAAAATGAACAGTGTTTAATCACAGTGCTTATAACAATCAGTGATTCATTTTCTTTTATCTGAATTGCATGGGGAGAGGAGGAGGCTTGACTTTGCTGCCTCCCTGAAGAAGCATTGCCTTGCCATTCCATCATTAGTCATCCCCTTTGACTCTGCAGAACAGCTCACATCTGTAGTCCACACCTGAGGTTCTTAAACCGTGACGTGCGTCAGAATCGGCTAAAGAGCCTTGCTGCTGTTGCTCAGTCTCGAAGTCGTGTCTCGTTTGCAACCCCATGAACTGCAGCACTCTGTGCTCCTCTGTCCTCTACTATCTCCTGGAGTTTGGTCAAGTTCATGTCTGTTGAGTCGGTGAGGCCATCTAACTATCTCACGCTTTGCTGCCCCTTTCTCTGCTTGCCTTCAGCCTTTCCCAGAATCAGGGTCTTCTCCAAAGAGTCAGCTCTTTGCGTCAGGTGACTGCAGTATTAGAGCTTCAGCATCAGTCCTTCCAGTGAATATTCAGGGTTGATTTCCTTTAGGATTGACTGGTTTGATCTTGTCACAATCCAAGGTGCTCCCAAGTGTCTTCCCCTGCACCACAATTTGAAAGCGTCAATCTTCGGTGCTTACTGCAACAGAAATTGCTGGGCCCTCCCCCAGAGTTTCAGATTCCATTTGCTATGGACTGGGGTCTGAGAAAATGTGCATTTCCAGCAAGTTCCCAAGAGATGCTGGTAACGCTGGTCTGGGGGTCATCCTTGGAGGACCGTGAGTGTAAACCGTGTATTTTAGCATGACATTTTGTATTATATTAAATTGTTTGCTATTTTTTTTCACATTCAAATCAATCCATTTTGAGCACCAACTGTGTGCAGGAGCTTTTGCCACCTGGTGGTGTGGTTATCAGTTATATTTCAAGGGCATTATTTTTATGTGTAATTTTTTTTATCATATTAGTAGGTAATCACTCCATACTTTTTAACTGATTGGTGTGAACTAATGCAATTGACTCCTATTATCTCATCTTTACTTAAAACAATAAGTGATTGTCAAAATGAACTTAGACAATGTGCAAACATGGTGAATGGGATTGATGATGAAAACCTGTGATGCAGTCCTTTGACCTCTCAGGTTGTCTTGTGGGAACAGAGAATCTAACTATGTTATCTCAACATCATCCTTAAGCAACTTAATAAACATGGCATATGAGTTGTTCAGTTTCATGTCCTTGGACGTCCTGAGTCCAAGGTACTGCAAAAGTATTATAGGTAATTAGTCATGGCTCTTAATAAAAAGACATTTTGATTTTACATAGATATTAGTGGAAGTGAACTGCTCACCCTCCAGACTATGTTTAACTCAATAAAGAGGCTCTGAGATTTTAATTTTGCCCTGATGCTTCTTGCCCAAAGGTGAATTTTACTCAAGGGTATTGATCTTGTTTTATTTTAATGCTCAGTATGTATGCTGTGGGATACTTTGGTTCCACAAAGGACCCATGAGTTGGAAGTCATGAAATGTTCTATAACAATCTCAGTTACCTACAAATGATTATTCTTCTGGTAACATTTAAGGTTTGGGCTCATTTTTCTGAAACACTTTATAACTAATTTTCTATTATGTTAAATTTCACTTCATATTAAAAATCAACTCTTATTAGCACTATGGATAGAAATTTTATGTAATATAAATTTGGTCTAAAATTTGTTTCAAGTTTCTCTGAAAACATTTTTGAAGATGAGACATTAAACTTTTCATATTTATACAATAAAATCACTCAAACCAGAGTAAGTCCCTCCCCTTCTCTCCTCCCCTCTTTCCCACCACTTTTTTTTTTTTTTTCATGTTTAACATGTTCAAACATATTTCTGGCTCAAGTTGCAAAAATATGTCCAAATGTTTTTTGCAATTCCCACATACTGGGAATATGCCATGAGAAGAAATTTTCTATTTAGTGTTATTTCACTTTATATCTAACTCTGTGTAGGAACAGCCCTAGGCTCTTTCTTCAGCACTGCCATATTTTTTCCCCTCAAATTGGGACTGCTTTTTGATCTTCTAGAATTCTACAAGGGGATAAATATGCATGTAGATAAAAGGAAACGCACGAATAAAATATATTTAGACTTTCTAAAACCTTTGACGATACTTGCATAAAAAAATTCTTAAAAGTTGAATCACTATAGCCTGGCCTGGTATGTTTTCAGTGCTGGCAAGCAGTATAGAAAGAAAATCAAGTCATAAAGGGCATTTCTCTGGAAGGAAAAATGAATTCATAGGAATCATTTACAGGATAAATTAGAGGTAATGGTCTTTAAAGTAAGGGTTTCCCTGGTGACTCAGTGGTAAAAAAAAATCTGCCTGCAATGAAGGAGACCTGGATTTGATTCCTGGGTTGGGAAGATCCCCTGGAGAAGGGGATGGCACCCCACTCCAGTATTCCTGCCTGGAGAATTCCATGAATAGAGGAGCCTGGCAGGCTACAGTCCATGGGATTGCAAAGAGTCACACAGGACTGACTGAGTGACTCACACACATACAAACTTTGAAGTTAATTCATTAACCTTCCAGTTTCCAAGTTGGTTGGGTATTTTGAGACAGCTACAAAAATTAATAGATGAGTATGTGTGGATACTTATAAGGGAATATGTATGTGAGTGAATTCTCACATCTCATTTTGAGGAAATTCTTGGTTAAAGAAAATTGAACCAAGGTCTGTATTGTAAAATCTTGCGGATATCTGAGAATGGACAGAATATGTAGTATTTCCCAAATCTATCTGATCATGAAACTGTGTTTAATCGTACTGCTCATCACAGTGTGATTGCCTTTGATTGCATGGGGAGAGCGTTTCTAACAGTTCATGTCAGCTAGCAGGCTACAGCTGGCAGTTTTGGAGGTGCTGGTCTAAGTTACTGTTACTGGGTGACTGTCATTCTTAGGAGCCATTGTGAAAGTGAAAGTCACTCAGTCGTGTCTGACTCTTTGCGACCCCATGGACTATATACAGTCCATGGAATTCTCCAGGCCAGCATACTGGAGTGGGAAGCCATTCCGTTCTCCAGGGGTTCTTCCCAACCCAGGTATCGAACCCAGGTCTCCTGCATTACAGGCAGATTCTTTACCAGCTGAGCCACAAGGGAAGCCCAAGAGTATTAAAGTGGGTGGCCTATCCCTTCTCCAGGGGATCTTCCCTACCCAGGGATCGAACACAGGTCTCGTGCATAGCAGTTGGATTCTTTACCAACTGAGCTATCAAGGAAGCCAAGTATTGTAGATCAATTAAAACAATTGTCCTGAGCTTTAAATGATCAACCAGTGTCGAGAACTATCAAAACGTATATTCAGAACAAGGTAGAAAATCCTATATATCATTTGTCACTCAAAGTCATGGTTCTTTTGTACCTACTTTATCAGAAAGAGTTCTATTAAGATTTAAAGGCAACTGCTTCCCTAGATTAAGTCTTTTTCGCCCCCAGAAAACTTTGGTTCTTCAGTTTTCCCTTTTCTCTATAATCATCAGTTTTACTCTCACTAGAGATTAATTCCCGTTTTTATGCACCTGAAACGTACAGGAGAACCCTCCCTTGTCACCAGTGTCCTCTAGCTGCCGCAGCTTTCTGTTCCCTTTCATTGTCAAACTTCTCAAACATCTGTCTACATAAGCTGACTCAGTTTTCTCATCTCCGGTTCACTCTCCAGTCTAGTTTCCACCTTTACGGCTATCCTGAAACTGCCTTTTTAAAAGTCACCAAGGAATTGCTGATAATGAAAGGAAGCGCCGTTACTCGTCATGCGCAGGTTAATAGGCATTTCCTGCTCTGTGTACTAATGCCTGTCAATTGCGATTGAGGGTTACTCCAAGGGATATTAACTCCCTGGAACTTCTGCCTTGCTCAAGTTAAGAATGCATGTGGGTGGAGGTTCCTTAAAAAACTAAGCCTAGAACTACCACCTAATGCAGCTATCCTATTTCTGGGCATATATCTGGAGAAAATCATAATTCAGAAAGATACATGCACCCCAGTATTCATTGCAGGACTATTTATTAATAGTCAAGACATGGAAGCACTTTAGATGTCCACCAACAGAGGAATGGATAAAGAAGATGTGGTTCATATATACAATGGAATACTACTCAGTCATAAAAAAGGAGAAAATAAAGCCATCTGCATAGGTGGACCTTGAGATCATCATACTGAAAGGTGGCGGCTGCAAGCAGCCAGGATTCATGACCTCTGGAGAAGAGGATTTCGATCTGGGGCCAGAAGCGAGGCTTGACCACTCAGAGCTTTTTGTGTAACATGATTTTATTAAAGTATAAAAGAGACAGAGAAAGCTTGTTACATAGACATCAAAAGGGGACAGAAAGAGTGCCTGCCTGTTAGTTTTTAGCAAGGGGTTGGTAGCTCAGAGATTAAAGCATCTGCCTGCAATGTGGGAGACCGGGGTTCGATCCCTGGGTTGGGAAGATCTTCTGGAGAAGGAAATAGCAAACCACTCCAGTATTCTTGCCTGGTGAATCCCATGGACGGAGGAGCCTGGTGGGCCACAGTCCACGGGGTCGCAACAAGTCAGACGGGACTGAGCGACTTCACTTTCACTTTATGTCTGTTAGCAAGATAAGAGATTGTCTATAATCAGATAAGAGAAACACCTCAAGGCCAGGGAGTTTTGCCAGGGCCCTCTCCCACAATCTGCATTTTTGAGATAAGAATGGCACAAGGTGCTCATCCCCAGCCACAAAACAACTGACAAGAATATTGGTTTGTTGAGCCATTATCAGACCAAGGTTTGAATAAAGGAAAAAAAAAAAAAAGATTAGTCTTAGGTGGAATCAGGTGTTGTCAACAGAGGGGGGCGGGTGGGGACTTGTCTGCCCCTTGCAGTTTATTTCCTCCTGCCACCTGGGGACCTCTGGCCTTCCTACCTGTTAACCCTCTCACTACTAAGCAAAGTAAGTCAGAGAAAGACAAATCACTCATGTGTGGAATCTAATTTCAAAAATGATACAAATGAACTTATTTATAAGCCAGACACAAACTCACAGATTTCAAAAACAAACTTATGTTTACTAAAGGGAAATGTGGAGGGGAGGGATAAATTAATTGATGATTAACATACACACCCTACTGTATAAAAATAGATTACCAGCAAGGACCTACTGTATAGCACAGGGAGCTCTATTTAATACTCTGTAATAAACCATATGGGTAAAGAATCTGGAAAAGAATTACTTAATCACTTAGCTGTGTAACTGAAATAACAGCATTGTGAATCAACTATTCACCGATAAAGCAAAGAACAGAAAGGCATGTAGAAGCCATTAGGTCTACACAGAATGTTGAGTGCAGAAGGCATGTACTGGGTTGGCCAGAAAGTTCATTTGGGTTATGGAAAAACCCAAACGCCCTTCTTGGCCAGCCCAATATTTAGGTGTCAACATCTGTGACAGCCAGCAGCAGGATAAGCCTGGAGCATCTTCTGGTGGGCACGACTCTGAAGTTCTTGCTGTCAGTCTGCTCTCATCTGTTCCGAGATCCAGTCATTCCTATGAGCACGATCTGGCCAAAGAGCTCAGTGAATGCATCTGGGGAAGGATTTGGAAAAGCGAAACATTCTTGAACTCGCTTGGGCTCCCTTGTATGAGGTACCTGACGTGACCTTGATGGGGAGCGCTTATATGAGGTTTGAGATAGACCCGTGACAACAATATCAGCATCTGACTGGCTGAGTACAGTAGGGAATTTAATGTGCTACTTGGCAGCAGTGCCAAGGGACCAGAAAACCCTACAGCTGTTGTTGGCTCTGGCCCAGCAAGCGCACCAAGTTTAGCCCAGAAACACCAGTGTTCTCCTGTGTTACAAGCCATCTTGCAGAGGTCTGCTCAGCGGGGTCTCGTGGGATCACAGGCACTCCATGTTGACTCCCTAGTTCAGTATCTTCTTCCCTGCCTGTTCTTTTTCTACTCTGACTTACCTTTGGTGTTTCAGACTAGTAATTATTGCCTCATTGTGAGAAGATGTACTTTGGATGTTTAGGCTGGTCTCTACTTTCTGTCTCCAAAAAAAAAGAAACCCCAAATGAGAGAGAGAGGCATATCCTGGGTGCACCAGATTCTGCCTCGAGCTGTCTTGTGAACCATGGCATTTTTCAGAGGCTGTTGCCTATTAAATTGTAGTTTCAGAAGCAAGCAGGTAGTAAGTGTAGTGGAAGGTGCCTTCCTCTCCACCTTATCAGCTGTCCAATCCTGGATAAATTAATTCTCTGCACCTCAGATTCTTACCTGTAGAGGGGACAAAGTCTCATCTACTAGGTGTGTTGATAATAACAATAATGAAAACAACTAATAAAAAAGGTCTGGATTCCCAGTGGACAATTTTATTTCTCTCTCTCTCTTTTTCTGTTGATTATGGCTTATGTTGTTTTGTCTGGAAGGGAGTAGTTCTTTGATTATTTCCTGGACACATATCTGAGAAGTTACAAATATAAAAAATGTGATATCGAGAGTGATACTGGCTTTCTCTAGAGAGGAATTTTCATTGCTTCTTCCAGGGATCTGAGGGTGCTCATGTTCCATGAACAAGGTTTGGTTTCCTCTGGGTCACCTAGATGATTCCTGGGATTTTCTAAATATATAACTCCATTTCAGAGCAGAGACTTTGAGGGATTTTGTGTTTGCATTTATACCTTGGCAGAATTAAATTCTGACTTCCTCATTCATCCTTAGTTAGGGTCAGCCAACCGGCTTAACATTTATCATCTTGATCTCTCTTGAGTGTGCAATTCAATGGTGCAAGTGCATTCACACTGTTGAGCAGAGCCTCCAGCATGCTTTCACCTTGCTAAAGTGGAACTCTGAGTGGTTAAACAGCAACTCATTTCCCCTTCCCTTGGTAACCAGCATTCTGTTTTCTCTCTTTGGTTACTGTAGCCCACCAGGTTCCTCTGTCCATGGAATTCTCCAGGCAAGGATACTGGAATGGGTTGCCATTCCCTTTTCCAGGGGCTCTTCCCCACCCAGGGACTGAACCTGGGCCTCCTGCATTGCGGGCGGATTCTTTACCACTGAGCCACCAGGGAAGCACTCAGTGGTGTAAGTACATTCCCACTGTTGTACAACCAGTCTCCAGAACTCTTTTCACCTTGCAAAAGTGGAACTCTTGTAATGGTTAAAATACAACTCCCCTTTCCCCTTTCCCCTGGGAACCAGCATTCTATTTCTTGTCTCTCTGAAGCTGATCACTCTAGGTACTGCATGTAAGTGGAATCATGCACTATTTGTGTTTTGGTGACTATTTTCTTTCATTTGGAAAAATGTCCTCAGGTTTCATCCATGTACAGCATGAGTCAGAATTTCCTCTCTTTTTATAATTAATGCTCCATTGTATGGATATACTGCATTTTGTTCATCCGCTTACTTGTTGATGGCCACGTGGGTTGTCTCTACCTTTTGGCTCCTGTGAATAGTGCTGCTGTGAACATGGCCTTTGGCTTTATTTCCCTGATATCAAACGCATGTCTTTCCAACACCGATTCTCTATTTCTCTGATTCTCTGACGACACCAACTGGGTGTCCAGCAATTTAATTCAATTTTGACACTAACTACCCTGAATTAGTACAGATTCCACAAGTTAAGCAGTTCAGTTTCACAAGAACATTCTCACTTCAGGTGCCAGCCTGAGATGATGCCCAGCTACGCACATTTTGCTTGTCCAAAAACAAGCTCAGGGCTTTCCAAAGCAACCCCTGCCTCAGGTTTCATATTTTGCTAGAATGACTCACAGAACCTAGAAAAACACTTTACTTGTGTTGACTAAAAAATATAGTCACATCCTGAATTTTTTTATTGTTGTTCATCGCTTAGTCATGTCCAACTCTTTGTGACACCACGGACTGTACTGCTAGGCTCCTCTGTCCATGGGATTCTCCAGGCAAGAATACTGGGGTGGGCTGCCATACCCTTCTTCAGAGGATCTTCCCGACCTAGGGATCGAAGCCAGGTCTCCTGCATCGCAGGCAGATTCTTTGCAGGTTGAGCTACAGTGGAGAGTTTATTTGGTGGGAATGTTTAGGACACCGAGCCTGGGGGACAGCATCTCAGGGGCTTTGAGAAAACTGCTCCACGGAGGCAGGAGGGGGAGTCAGGCTGTATACAAGTTTGCTGCAAAGGGAGCAGGCAGTCTGAACATCAAAGGTTATTGTCAGGAGAGAAACATCAGTTATCAAGTTCAGAAATTTAGCGTTCTGTGTATGGGAAGATGCAAGCCTCTGGGCTCACGGAATTCCTTCCTTGCTCGCCTTAAGGAGTAGTAGATGTGGCACGTGGCTCCTTTTTGCACCACCTCCCCCCTCAAATCTCAGAAGTCACCGTGGTGGGTGGGGTAGTGGCATTTGCTGGATCACAGTTTTGGGAGCCCTTATTCACATTTGGAGGCCAGAGATCACTGATGGCTGTGACATTCCTTGTTTGTTGATATGGCAGGAGATACTTTGATTTCACACTTACATTTACCAGCATATTACAAAGGATACACTATATTATATATACCAGTATATTCTAAAGGATATAGAGGAGCCTGGCAGGCTACAGCTCATGGGATCGCAAAGGGTCGGACATGACTGAGTGACTTCACTTTTTCAAAGGATACATCTCAGGAGCAGCCAAGTAGAAGGGGTGCATGGGGAAAGGTTTAGGGGTCCAGGGCGAGTGGGGCGGAGCTTTCTTACCCTCTCTGGTTGGGCCACCAGCCCCAAAGTGAAAGTGTTAGTCCTCTCGGTCACTCAGTCATGTCATGTCCAGCTATCTGGGACCCCTGGACTGTAGCCCACCAGGCTCTTCTGTCCATGGGATTCTCCAGGCAAGGATACTGGAGTGGGTTGCCATTCCACATTTGAATGCTATAGAGCAGGGAACAGAGATCCTGAAGGAAGCCACAAAATTGGTACCAAAGCAGGACTAAAAGCATTTAAGGTAGAATTAGGTTGAATTGCTTTGAATTATCTACCTTTTATAATACTTTAGATTTAAAAAGTCTGGGATGTGTTCTGTGTTTACCAACTTTACAGTGCAGTCTTCCTATAACAATAGCAACAACACAATTTAGAAATCACTTGTAAGGGAGCAAAATTTGCCACCCCAACATGTCTCTTTGACATGTGGATTATTTCAAGCTGAAAACAATCAAAGCTCAAAAGACTCGGGGAGAAACTTTGACCTTTCCCCTAGCTGCCTGAAAGGATCTAGAGAGAGGACCTGTTTAGGAAGGGAGCCATCACCAGAGGTGACTGTACTGTGAGCTGGGTGTATAGACAGGGAGGACCCTAGCAAGGTCTCTGTGTTAAAATACCTTTCTTAGTCACGCTGCTTCCTCCTGGCCCCTCAAATGCTTACCAGCCATCTGCTTTACAGCCGCTTGTAAATTGCCTTCCTCTTCTTTGGCATCCCAAACCACTGCCCTCATCATCCTCTTTTGTCTCTGGCAGAAGATGGTATTAAAGGTGAGGGGTTTTGCCAGCTTGGTGAGTTACTCAGTTTTACTAGGTGTCTCTCATGAGTTCATCCTATTAAACTTTCGTTTCACTTTCTTCTATTAATCTGTCTCATGTCAATTTAATTCAGCCAGAATCACCTAGAAGGGTAGAGGGAAATTTCTTCCTGACATACTCCTTTCTTTCTATTGTTCCCCCTTCATGGAATGTGTTTCTTTTATGTTTTCAAAATGATAGTAACAATTATTAACCAGTATGAGTGTATTGAGTGAATTCCCCAGCTATTTACAAGGAGAAGAGATTTCATTACTGTCTGATGTAGTTGTTCAAAAACTGGAAAACAATCTGAATAAAAATAATTTATAGAACTACAAAATTTGTGAGACTGTGTATGCACACGTGTAATGTGATGTTTACATATGTGCTTAAAACAACTCCAAGTTGAAAAAAGATTAAAATTTGTTTTCTTGTCAGAGGTGTTAGGACTAAATTACTCAAAAACTTCAGCCTGAGAGGGCTCCCCTGTGTATTTGTAAAACTGTAATATTAAGGAAAATTGCTAAGCAACATAAGAACAGCCGGGTTCATTTCTGCTGTCATTAATGGGGTGTGATGGTCACGCTGATGGGAAATGATGGCAGTTCCACCAGGGCAGGGCTTTTGAACTTGACATAGGACCTAGGAAGTCAGCTTCCCACCTGGTACATCCAGAGTGAGTGTCCCCTAGATCTTGGAAGAATCTGTGCTCATTCTTCTCAATTGACTCATAGCAGCATTTGCCAGGTAGATGCCACTTTAGGGGGCAGAGAGGAGAGTTTTTTGGAATAAATGTAAATCCTCCGGAGTCTGGTCAAAACAACCCATGATTGATTTCAGTGCCATTCCCACACAGAAATCCAAGCCCTAAGGAAACAACATCAATAGTTCAGAGTAAAATTATTCAGCTTTTCAAAGCCATGGTTGGGTAATCAGCACAGGCTCTCTAGTCATGGTGTGTTAAAATGAGAAAGTCAGAGGCTATTTCCCAGGATATTTTCTTTTCAGTAAAATGAAAGAGAATGGAAAAGATATTATGGGTCTATAATAATGTATCCTTTTGGGAAACAGAAAAAATGGAGAGCCTCTCAATCCCCCTTCACGTCCTGACACACAGAGAAAGTTAGAATTATTTGAACGGCATAGCTGGTTGCTCTTGGCCAGAGGTGATTGGCCTGGGTCCCTCCTGGCCATCCTAAGGGGTAAGGGGTCAATATCTCAGGCATGACTGCAATGCCTCCTCTCTCCACCAGAGTCCATGGCTGTGCCACAGGTGATTAGAAAGGTCTTATCAGAGTTAACACTCTATCATTCTATGTGCCAGGCACTGTTGTAGGAGCTTTATATGTCTTACTTCATTCTCATAAGACCTACATCACATGTAATATCGTCATCAGTTTCAAGTAGCTGAGACATAAAGAGACTAAAGAATTTGGCTCAATTGCTGGTAAGTGTGGAGCTGGGATTTAGACTCAACCAGTCTGGCTCCAAGGAGATCCAACCAGTCCATTCTAAAGGAGGTCAGCCCTGGGATTTCTTTGGAAGGAATGATGCTAAAGCTGAAACTCCAGTACTTTGGCCACCTGATGTGAAGAGTTGACTCATTGGAAAAGACCCTGATGCTGGGAGGGATTGGGAGCAGGAGGAGAAGGGGATGACAGAGGATGAGATGGCTGGATGGCATCACTGACTCGATGGACGTGAGTTTGAGTGAACTCCGGGAGTTGGTGACGGACAGGGAGGCCTGGTGTGCTGCGATTCATGGGGTCGCAAAGAGTCGGACACAACTGAACTAAACTGAGTCTGGCTCCAGAGCTTGTGTCGTTTTTAGAAAATATTGAAAAAATTATTTAATTGAAGGACAATTGCTTTAAATAGTGTTGATTTCTGCCATAATCAATGTCTATCAGCCATAGGTATACATATGTTCCCTCCCACTTGAACCTCCCTCCCCCCCTGTCGGTTGTCGCAGAGCCCTGGTCTGAGCTGTGAGTTGCACAGCAAATTCCCACTGGCCATCTATTCCACACGTTGTAGTGTATGTTTCCATGCTATTCTCTCCATTTGTCCCACTCCTAGAGCTGTGTTCTTAAGCAAGTCCCTAGATTTAGCACTAGAAGAGATTAGGAAGAACCTCACTGAATCTGCAGTTGGTGGACTTGTCTCATCGGTCATAAAGGGGTCTACACTTGTAGAACACAACAGTACTTGGATATTTGTCTACTTTTTAATAAACTGCATGTCAATTTTTAAAATTTATTTTTTAATTGGAGGAAAGTTGCTTTACAGTGTTGTGTGGTTTCTGCCATAGATCAACATGAAGCAAGCATAATTGTATTTATATCCCCTCCCTCTTGACCCTCTCTCCTCTCCCCCGATATGCATCACTTCCGATCACAACACTTCAATGTAAGTGTCAGGGCTATGAGAAAAAGTGTGATTCAGGAGAAAGCATCCAACAAAGTAGTAGTGATGGAGAAAGCAAGAGTTGGGCAGAGAAGAGAAGGATCCACAAACTTAGGAAAAGTTTACTGTAAAGGTTTGTTGCAGTGGAAATCGGTTTAAAATTTTAAGACAGTGCTGGAAATTGGTGACTCTCTGCCAGTTATAATGATTGTGTTTATGGTAGCTGCCCATTTGGATCTGCCCAGAGCCGTATTGCCTCTTGAATTCCATAATCCCTGACTTAGATCACTAAGAATCAAGATGAGAAATTAACAACAGACTTTTGATTTCTTGTCTGGCAGAAGAAAAAGTAAAAAGTTGCCACTCTGCCCCAATAGCAGGGGAAAAGCTGAGCAAACTGAAAATTCAGCAGCTCTTCTCGGATCTGTCAGAGAATTGAGATCATGGGCTAAACCACCACTTCCTGAATTGGAGAGACTGACAGTTGAATGTGGAGAATCAGAACTGAACCCTAAGCAGAATAGAAACCCTGCAGGAATCAGTGCTGGGGTAGGAAACCTGGACATTTAATTGACAGGTTTCAGTTCCCAGTGTGGACTTCCAAGAGTTAAAATCTCCAGGGGGACTGTTGAAGGGGCTTCAAACTTCTGTGAGTTTTACCTTCAGGAAATTTTCTAGGTCCTATGGTGTCAGAGGGCCGACACTATCCATATCAAGACTTCCTGTAAAGCTACACTGATCATGATAGTGTGGTCCTGGTGAAAGAATAAACAAGTAGATTAATGGTAGGGAGCAGAGAGTCCAGAAATAGTCTCACATACACATAGTCAACCGATATTTGACAGAGCAGACGATGCAGTTTAGTAAAGAGTCTTTTCAGCAAATGGTGCTGGAACAAGTGGACAGGCAGACAGAAGCAAATGAACTCATGCTCGTTACGCCCTTCACTAAAAGGGACTCAAAATGGATCATAGGCCTAAATGTAAAATGCAAAACTGTAACTTTCATGGCAGGTAACATAAGAGAAATTATAACTGACCATGGGTATGGTGATGACTTTTTAAGTTCAACACCAAAGGCACAGTTTATGAAAGGAATAATTCATAAGCCTAACTTTATTAAAACTGAAAAATTCTGCCCTGTGAAAAGACAATGTTAAGAGAATGACAGGATAAGCCAGAGAGTAGAAGAAAGTATTTGCAAAAGACGTGTCTGATAATGAACTGTTAACCAAAATATATAAAGAACTCTTAACATACAAGAATAGGAAAGCCTGATTAAAAACTGGGCAAACACCCTTAACAGACACCTCACTAAAGAAAAAGATAAATGAATGGCTGTCAAGCGTATGAAAAGCTGTTCCGCATCATATAGCATATGGAAATGCACCTAAAACAACAGTGAGGGACTACAGTGCACCTGTTAGGGTGGCCAGGAGCCAAAACACGGCCAACACCGAGGGTTTGGAGGACAGGAGCAACAGGAGCTCGGATTCATTGCTCTGGGAATGTAAACTAGCGCAGCCACTTTGGAGGGCAGTCTAGTCATTGCTTACGAAGCTAAACATCCTCTTACCACACAGTCCAGCAGTTAGGCCCTTTGATAGTTACTCAAATGAGTTGAAAACAACTTTATGCACAGTTGCCACAACTTGGAAGCAGCCAAGATATCCTTCAGTAGGTAAATGGATACGTAATCTGGTACATCCAAACAATGGAATGTTATCCAGCACTAAAATAAATGAGCTGTCAAGCCGTGAGAAACGTGGAAGAGACTTAGGTGAATAAGTGAAAGAACCAACCTAAAAAGGCCACCTGCTCTGCCGTCATCTCTATGCTGTTTTAAAAAATTACAGAAACAGTGAAGTTGACAGAAGTTAGAGGGGAGGGAAATACCACAGCAGTGTTTCAAGGTAGCATACGTACTCTGTTACCATAATGGTATCTTGTACATTTGTGAAAGCCCGTAGGATGTATAACACCAAGAGTGAACTCTAAACTGTGGACTTTGAGTGATAATGGTGTGTCAATTTCATTGTTTTTAACAACTTATACCTGTGGTGTGGGATGTCCATGGTAGGGAAGGTTGTATGTGTGTGCCTGAGGGTATATGAAAGAAAGCTTTCTATACTTTTGGCTCAATGTTGCCGAGAATCTAAAACAACTCTTAAAAAATGAAGTTTGTTGACAACAAAACAGAACAACAAAACCCAATCTGATTATTATGTCGCTTTTCTGGAAAAGTAGAACTCTCCATTAAAATAAATATACTTAGCAAGTATTCACTATCTATATTTTAAACGTTTCTCCACCAGTTCCAAAAGTTGCTCTCTTTTAAGCAGAATTGAAACCGTACAACAATTGGTCATACATTAAAATCTTCTCTTTAATTTTAGAGCAAGGATGGCAAATGAGAGTCATTTTTAGTACTAACTGCTGGATTCAGAGGGGCAGCAGGAGGATTTCTGTGTCTAGACTCATAAGAAAAAACATTACAGAAACTAGTTCTGTCTATTATGGAATGGAGGAATGCTGGTACTAACACTTTCTGTTGTGCATGTAATCTCTAACTGAAGCTCATGCTGGAATCAAGATTGCCGGGAGAAATAGCAATAACTTCAGATATTCAGATGACACCACCTAATGGCAGAATGTGAAGAAGAACTGAAGAGCCTTCTTGATGAAGGTGAAAGAGGAGAGTTAAAAAGCTGGCGTAAAACTCAACATTCAAAAAACAAAGATTATGGCATCCGGTCCCATCACTTCATGGCAAATAGATGGGGAAAAATGGAAAACAGTGTCAGACTTTATTTTCTTGGGCTCCAAAATCACTGCAGATGGTGACTGCAGCCATGAAATTAAAAGATTCTTGCTCCTTGGAAGAAAAGCTGTGACGAACGTAGACAGCATATTAAAAAGCAGAGGCATCATGTTGGCGACAAAGGTCCGCCTAGTCAATCTAGTCCTACATTTCCAGTAGTCATGTGTGGATGTGAGAGCTGGATTGTGAAGAAGACTGAACGCTGAGAATGGATACTTTCGAACTGTGGTGCTGGAGAAGACTCTTGGACAGCAAGGAGATGAAACCAGCCAATCCTAAAGCAAATCAACCCTGAGTACTCGCTGGAGGGACTGATGCCGTAGCTCCAAAACCCTGGCCACCTAATTCGACAAGCCGACCCGTTAGAAAAGACCCTGATGCTGGGAAAGGTGGAGGGCAGGAGGAGAAGGGGGTGACAGAGGATGAGATGGTTGGGTGGCATCACCAACTCAATGGACATGAGTTTGAGCAAACCCCGGGAGATAGTGGGGGAGGACAGGGAAGCCTGGTGTCCATCTTGTCCAAGCTTGCAGTCCATCTGGTCCCAAAGTGTTGGAAATGACTTAGCGACTGAACAACAACAAATCTCTAAGTAAACTTTGTTATTGCAGAGGCCAGGTGTTGCCAATACATGATCCATAACCACTTTCTGGTACATTGGAGATGTCTTTCAGCCCTTAAGCTCCTTTGCTCTGGGTCACTTGGTCCAGAATTTAGGATATCAAGGGACAGATTTTCTTTCTCTGTTTGTCTTCTTGGAGAAAAGACGTCTGTATCCCTTTGCAGCTTCCATTGTTTTTCTTAAATGTTCTTGATTTCCAAGTTGATTGCTAAGTAGCTCCTTTTATTGCGGCCTTATCTTTTTATTTAAATCAGAACAAAGTTATGAGAAAACACACACTGGATGTTTTCCTGTAAGGAAAACAAGTGAATAATTATAAACAGTAAAAAAATCTACCACATGGAGAGATTGTTATTCCCTAACTCTGGTCTCCCGTTTGTGCTCATCATTTGTAAGAAAAATATTTAGAACATAGTAAAATGATTCTCTAATTTATTTATCTCTGAATTTTTGGAAGGTTTTCCTCAAACTTGGATTCATAAATAGACTTTACTGCTTTCCTCTTTCTCAACAATCTGTGTGTGTGTGTTATTATCCCTTCATTTCGTCTTCAGTACTTGCCTGACAACCGCAGCCCAGTGTAGAGTTCACGGGAAATGCTGCTGTACTTTGATGCAGTAAAGAGCAAAAGCACTGGACATGCTCCTTACGGATAGCACGAAACATTTTATCTTGCTTCTAGGGTGCTTAATTTTGGTTTCATTAAATTTCTTTTCTGCACTGCTACCATCTTCAGTAACTCAAGGGTGCTTTATAGAAATAATCAGGATAAGCATATTAGATGAAACCCATTTCGGCCATCTTCTCAGCTATTGGCTTTGCCTCAAATGTTCATTAATAATGAAAAATACATATTGTGTTCTGCTACCAACAGTTAGAGTAAGGTTTTGATTGTCGTTAATTTACCTGAACTGCCTGAATCTCTCAGTTGCCTCTGGATGAAAGCTGGAGAATTTCGAGTCAGATAAACCTGCTGTGGCTCTGTTAGCTCATGTTAGGAGAATATCAGCTAGAGTATGAAACTCAACTATGAAGCTGATGAACACATAGGAACATTCTCCAAGGGTGTGTGCATAGTCTTAGTAGGACTGTGTGTTTTCAACCTTTATACTGTCTTCACCTTTCATTCAGTGTCTTTGAAAAAGTGATCCTGGACTCTCAGCCTAATGAACAGCTTGACTGCTGGTATGTGCGCAGTTGTCTTGGGCATTTTCTTTGGAAAGCAACAGTGTTCAATGTAATGCAGAATTAAAAAGTCCCCACACTTCAAGGTATGAAACATTTTGGTTATATCATTTAGATGTCGTATATAACAGTCGTGTCCGACTCTTGGTGACCCCGTGGACTGTAGCCCACAAGTCTCCTCTGTCCATGGGATTCTCCAGGCAAGAATACTGGAGTGGGTTGCCATTTCCTTCTCCAGGGGATCTTCCAGACCCAGGGATCGAACCCGGGTCTCCTGCACTGCAGGCAGACGCTTTAACCTCTGAGCCACAGGGAAGCCATACATATACATATACATATAAACACACACACGTATTCCTCTCTATATTATATAGTTCACATTTCCATCTGTCTGTATATGCATCTTACATACCTTACACAGATGCATATTATATATAGTATAATAATACTATACCTGTGTAAGGTATGTAAGATGCATATACAGACAGATGGAAATGTGAACTATATAATATAGAGAGGAATACACGTGTGTGTGTATGTATATATATGTACGGCTTCCCTGTGGCTCTATGTAAGGTATGTAATGGAGAAGGCAATGGCACCCCACTCCAGTACTCTTGCCTGGAAAATCCCATGGACGGAGGAGCCTGGTAGGCTGCAGTCCATGGGGTCACTACTAGTCGGACATGACTGAGTGACTTCACTTTCACTTTTCACTTTGATGCGTTGGAGAAGGAAATGGCAACCCACTCCAGTGTTCTTGCCTGGAGAATCCCAGGGACGGGGGAGCCTGGTGGGCTGCCGTCTGTGGGGTCACACAGAGTCGGACACGACTGAAGTGACTTAGCAGCAGCAGCAAGGTATGTAAAATATATATGTGTATATATATATATATATAATATGTATTATTATATGTAAATATGTAACTTTTAAGTATCTCAACTTGTGTTTTTTGTGTAGACATTTTAGACTGTAGTATGTAATTCAAAGGTGATCGGTTCCAACTCTTTCTTTTCACTTTAGGCCAGGACCTGAAATAATGCTGGGTTCTAAGTAATAGATGTTTGGTGAACAAGTTCCAATTATAGAGTTTATTCCATTCTTTTTTACCCAAAGTTCAATTCCAGCAGTTTGTTTGAAACTCAACATGACTGTCTTTGTTGCCTGTCTCTTCTACATCTTTGACACGGACGGAGTGTTCTCCCCTAGACCACCTCCCACCACCCTTGTGTTTTGTCCAGCCATGTTCGTTCAGATTTCAGCTTTGGTACCACTTCTCTGCCATCTTTCTGGACAGCCTGCCTCAGACTGGGACGAGCGTCTCCAGCTTGCCAGGGCATTTTCTGCCGTCCTCGATCTTGGCACTTACCATGCCACGCTGTAACCCTCACTTCCTTTATCATCCCCCTCCATTAGACCAGTAGCTCCTGTAGAACAAAGACTGACTTGTTCATCATTTTATCCCACAAATCCAGCAGTGTTTGGCATACATTCAGTGCTCAATATATATTTGTTGAGTGAATGAATGAAAAATCTGGTTTCTATTAGGCCCAACCTAATTATTTTACCCTCTCAAATTCTCAGTACAGATGGCACAATATACTTTAGGAATGCAAGCCAAGCAGTTTATACTTTTGGTTTTTGCCAAGTAGATTTTGAGATGGTTGAAAATGGTATCTGTTATTTCTGCCTATCGACATTCACGTGTGTCACTTCCATGAAAACCTGAAAGAAACTGTACTAATATTTGGAATGACTACTCCTATCTGTTCTCGAAACCATATGCCTTGATATCACAGTTACTGTCTCTCCCATCTGTTCAGCAAGCAGAGCTATTTCTGATGAAGGGAGAACAAAATCCTTTCTGAGGGGAGAATCTGCGCTGAACCAAGATCAGACAGGCCAGGATGTCCCCTTCAGGGACAAACAGCTGACATTATTGATTATGGGATTGTAGCAGCCCTGAGCATCACCTCCCACCTCCAAGCCAATATCATAGTGATACCTGCAGTCTAGCTTGTTTCTGAAGTCTGGGTTAATGCTTGCTTTAAAAGAAATGCTTGATTCATTTAACTGCAACTAATAGTTTATTAAAAGAGAAAACATTTGATAAAACTGTTAATGTCATTAGGTAAGGAGGCCGCTGGATGGAGGTAGCTCCAGCGCCTTGATTGCCTATGTGGACAAACCAGAACCTAAGCCACAGCCAGTGCATTTGTATCTGGGAAAATGAAATCTAAGAGCAACTGTCACAACCAGCCAACCAGCCTTTCCAAAATAAGGCGACCGCTTAAACCACCTTGTTGTTTAGTCACTAAGCCATGACCGACTCTTTTGGCGACCCCATGGACTGTAGCCTATCAGGCCTCTTTGTTCATGAAATTTTCCAGGCAAAAGTACCGGAGTAGGTTGCCGTTTCCTTCTCAAGGGAGTATTCCCAACCCAGGGACTGAACCTGCGTTGGCAGGCAGATGCGTTACTGTGGAGCCACCAATCAAATAATTTTCTTGCTTTGCTTTTGTGTCTTCTCTGTAAACCTTCCCTCCCCAGCTTCCATTGGTTGAGCGCCCCCAACAGGTTTTAGACTGACGCTGCCTGATTTGAATTGGTGTATGCTTAAAGGGGCTTCCCTTGTGGCTCAGCTGGTGGTCAAAGGATCTCTGGAAAATTTCCATGTGCCACAGTTTAATCTTCCAACAAAATGAAACCTGGTTTTCTTAGATTAACAAATGGATGAATATGAGCAGACACTGTTCCGTGGGTGGTCCCTGAAACGTGGCTCTAGAAACACTTGGCCACGAGTGTGAATAGCAGCAATGGTCAGTTGCGCGTGACTTCAGAGGTAACCGTGAATCGCCCTGTCCCCAAATTCTAAAGATATGAAAGGCTTGAAGGGTTATGAAAATTAAACTACTTTGGACAAAAAGTATTTAGTAAGGGTGAAACAAGATGTGATAGATCATTCACCTTGGTTGAGTTTAGCTTTATTAGAAGAGTTGGACATTCTTGGAATAATGCTTTTGTGCAATGAGGCATTGAAGGTGGATGTTTCGATAGTTTGGGGAGGCTCAGTGAGCCTAGTCGGAGAAGGCAATGGCACCCCACTCCAGTACTCTTGCCTGGAAAATCCCATGGGTGGAGGAGCCTGGTGGGCTGCAGTCCATGGGGTCGCTAGAGTCAGACACGACTGAGTGACTTCACTTTCACTTTTCACTTCCATGCATTGGAGAAGGAAATGGCAACCCACTCCAGTGTTCTTGCCTGGAGAATCCCAGGGATGGGGGAGCCTGGTGGGCTGCCGTCTATGGGGTTGCACAGAGTCGGACAGGACTGAAGCGACTTAGCAGCAGTGAGCCTAATAGTTCCTGGGCTCCCAAGGTCTGGGTACTTAGAAGAGGGATGGAGAGTGGGATGCTGCTATCAAAAGGGTACCCTCCTGTGGGTACCAGGAGGGAAAATAGACCAAAGAGAAAAAGGGTGTGATGCCTTGGGATTGGATAGGCCAATCTCTGTGATATTTTATAGCCCGTTCAAATGAAGTTCTAGTTTCTGGCAACAAGCACAAAGATTTCCATAAGCACTTCTGTTATTTCAAAGCGTCGCTGGACATTGTTATTAAAATGGGGAAAAATAAAGGAAACACTGGCCTTTGGCATTGCACTTTATATAGGCTTGAAGCAGAGATAATGTTTTGAATATTTTTCTTTCTGATTAGGTTGCAGTTTTGTGTCTGTACTTTCCAGTCCTTTGTATGGAGTTGCCTTTCATGAAGCATGTAAGCTGGAATTAAAGATAGCTGTATCGCACAGTCTCACTTCTCTGCAGTTATAAGAGTGTGACCGTGTAGAATAGATGTGCAGACATTTTGAAGTACACAAATTCTAGCCTGTCAACATCACAAACTCTCCACAAGCTCCTGCCAGGAAAATGCATCTAAGCAGGGGGGGTGGACCCACGTGCCAGCTAAATGCTGTCACTGGTCCAGTTTAATCAGACATCTTGCTGCTAATTTACATGTGGAGACTTTTTTTTTATCTCATTAAATAAATTGGAATAAAAATCTAGCTTATCAATTCTTCCATTCTCTGTTTCTGCATAAGCACTTGAAGAAAAATGTAGTTTTGCAAACAAGAATTGTTTAAGTTTTCGTTATTCACAAGTGGGTATATATGAGTTTTTAATGGATTAGTTATCACTTCTGTTTTTCTGAGCCAGTGCTGAAGATGTATTGTGTGTGTATGAGTGTGTGTGTTAGGTGTCTTATTTGTGTGAATACTCAAGTGATTGTCTCAGAATATGAGAGGAAGTATGCCAGGAAAATGGTCTTCCAGGAGAGCACTTGGAGAAATTTGTGTGTCCCTTTAGTGAAAGTTGCTTAGTCGTGTCTGACTTTTTGCGACTCCATGGACTGAGTTCTGCAGGCCAGAATACTGGAGTGGAGCCTTTCCCTTCTCCAGGGGATCTTCCCAACCCAGGGATCGAACCCAGCTATTCCACATTGCAGGTGGATTCTTTACCAGCTGAGCTACAAGGGAAGCCCAAGAATACTGGAGAGGGTAGCCCATCCCTTCTCCAGCGGAGCTTCCTGACCCAGGGATCGAACAGAGGTCTTCTGCATTGCAGGTGGATTCTTTACCAACTGAGCCATCAGGGAAGTCCCTTTACCTTGGGCCGAAAGGGGTTTGTTGCTATAGCAACAGGACAGGGAGCCCTGAAGAGGGTCTTGGAGGAACCACAACAAGTTAAAAATATCTAGATACAAAATGCCCAGTTAAATTTGAATTTCAGATAAGCAATAAATGGTTTTCTGAATTTGGATTTTAACTGGGTGTCCTGTGTTTTATCTTCATAATTCTGGTTATTAGAAAAAAAATCAGATTTCAACATCTGCCAGGCTAAAAGAGCACAGTGTCAGCTGAACACAATATTTTTCAAGAACTAAATTTTCTGCCATGGTTTTATGATCTGGAAGGGTCAGAAGCTGAGTTAGGAAGAAAAAGCGAGATAAAAACACAAGGAAAAAGAGGTCCGGCAGGTGCTCCCTCCCCTTCTGCAAATGCAGCAAGTTTGAAGAGGGAGAGGAGACCTGGCATAGCTCCTCTGAAGGGGAATGGTGAGACAGAAGAAGTGTTTCTTTTCTATCTTGTCATATCCATTCTGCTCTATAAACTGGTGACCTGTTTGTTTCATCCAGACAAGCTGGTTGTCTCCAGCAAAAACAAAAAGGTTTTGAGAATTTTTTCTTTCTAGCTCTTTCTTTCCAGTTCAGGTGTGTATGTATGTATGTATGCTCAATCGCTGAGTCGTGTCCCAACTCTTTTTGACTGTAGCCCATCAGGCTCCTCTGTGCATGGAATTTTCCAGGCAAGAATACTGGAGTGGGTTGCCCTTTCCAACTCCAGGGGATCTTCCCTACCTAGGGATCGAACCTGCGTCTCCTGCATTGGTAGGCGGATTCTTTACCACTGCACCATCTGGAAGCCTGTTCAAATGTTTAAAAAGACTTAACTATATTTTCCATGTTTAAAAAAGAAATAACTCATCAAGTGGAAAGTAATATATTTTGAGGATAAAATGCTGTTTGTGGAATAAATATGAGAAATGGCATTCTGACTGATTTCTCTTTCAAACTAATTCCAAAGGCTATTTCTTGGCCAACGTCATTTTAAAGCGACTCTCAGAACTTGGCTGAAATTGAGATTTAGCATGAGGGGGTGACTTTCTACTCACTCGATATATATACTAAATATGTATGATAAGTAGCTATAATAAAAGCAGTATAAATGATGTTATATTTTATTTCTGTGTAGTAACATTTATGAGAAATAGACTTAACTGTAATGATAATGATTAGTGTAACATTTTAATTGAAGTTTGCTGTATTATGTTTGAAGAGCACTTTGTTTAGTCTTATGAAAGTTCTTTTACTGTATTCTCTCAATTGTCCCTCCATAGGACAGGAAGGGCCAGAATCATCACACTCATCTGAGAGATGCAAAAACTGAGGATCATATAGTTGGGAAATAGTGACATTTGGACCAGAACCCTTGTCTTTTGACCAGGCTGACCTCTCTCTCACTCATGTCATTTAGTTAAGGAATATCCATAAACAGAAGATTAGGTGAAAACCTGAGGACATTATCTGGGTATTTACAGCTGAAATAAACTGCTAAGTTTTTGACTGGCTAGTTTTGGTTCTAAAACCTAAATTACGATACTATGATTTGGAATTTGGGAGCCACGAGGGCCTTTAGAATTTATGAAGGGCAATTCCCTTATTAAAGGAATGAGTTAATAAGTGGTATTTAAGGAGTGGTATAACATGCTGGGTTCTAGGGTACAGAGAACAAGGAACCGAGGTCATTGACCCCTGGAGGCTAGTAGAGCACAGAAGAGGAGCCCCTAATACAGATGGGATCAGGTTGACTTCCTGGAGGAGAAGACTCCCCAGCTGAGTCTTCAGTGATGAGTCTGGGTGAGTTAGGAGCAGTCAGGTGGCTGGGAAGGACATCCCAGGTGGAGGGAACAGTGGAGACTTATACCCACAGTGTTTAATGACTTTCCAAAGGTCATACTGTTAGTGACATGTTAAGACCTGAATCCAATCTGGCTTTCTAAATTCTCCATTTCTCTCTTTCTTCCCAGTTTTCTCTGCAAATGTAGAAATAATTTCATTCACATCAAAATTGTCTCTGCAGATCTTATACGGCTGTCCACTAGAGGTGTTATTCTTTAATGTTATTCTGAAAATTTTAGCAAGTGCAATAAGACAAGGTGGAAAGATAACCCATGCAGAGGAGTCTCATTAAGCAGGTATTTAAGTTATGTAGATTCAGCTCTACCTGCTCAGCAAAAAGTTCAGTTCAGTCGCTCAGTCGTGTTCGACTCTTTGCGACCCCATGAACCACAGCACACCAGGCCTCCCTGTCCATCACCAACTCCCGGAGTTCACCCAAACCCATGTCCATCAAGTCAGTGATGCCATCCAACCATCTCATCCTCTCTTGTCCCCTTCTCTTGCCCTCAATCTTTCCCAGCATCAGGGTCTTTTCCAGCAAGAAGGGAGAGTATAAAAAGTGGAATATTGCTATCTATTTCATCCACACTGAGAGTTGAAGTTGAGGGGCAGTGTCTGCTCAATTTCACTCACTATAATCCTGTTAAAGCATGAATATCTTCCTTGACAGCTGTGATCCTAGAGTTTAAAGGCACATGCTTTTTTAGTAGTAGAACCACAGCTTATGTAGGCTATGGTCAGATTTTTCTTCAGGGTCAAAACAGTTGTTACTTCCAGATGAAACAGTTCTCTTGCAGTAGTGATGTGAAATTCGTCTGGGGGGAAAAATGTTTGAGAATAGTTAAGAAAATATTGACAAAGAATAATAAGGTGGGAATACTAGCATCGCTCAAACAGAAGAGTCACATCAATAAATGAAATGGAAAAAGATGCAAATATACACAAATATTTGCATATGAAAAAATGTCACTTCAAATCAGTGAGGAGCAGATGGATTTTCCAACAAATGTTATGGTATAACTAGCTAAATGTGTGAAAATAATGAATTTTGATTGCTGAAGAAAAGATTGGTAGGCATGACTACATCAAAACTTTTCCACAGTCAGAGATGTTGGACTGTGAATTAAAATGGACTAGGAAAAATGTTTGCAGCGTGTGTGAGAACCATAGGGTATATGGGAGGTTTATCAGCTGGCTCGTGTGGCTGCTCCTGTTCCCTTCTCTGCAGGCAGAGGCCGTATGAACTTCTTCTGCCCTTCACCTCTCTCCAACTCCAAGCTCCCTAGCTGTGTCTAATTTGACAATAAGTGTGTGTCCTGCTCAGAGCATGACAATCCAGGAATTAGGTTCTCAGACGCCCACTTTTGAATATGGAGACACAGATACATAGCTGGTTATGATACAATCAAGGGAACATTCATGCTTCAATTCCTTGGAGACTAGGGCTCAGAATTGGCGTTATACAACCTCAAGTCTTATCAAGAGGACTAATCTATGAAAAGAAGACAAGAAGAGATGTGAAGAGAGATGTAGAAGAGGCTAGTGGTCCCAGAGAAAGAGAGAAAAAATCTAACTGCCTGAGAGTTTTCCAGTTCTTGAGAGATCTTGTTTTATTGGGTTGGCGTAAAGCTCATTTGGGTTTTTCCAAAAGAAATTTTCCCACAATTTCTTTTGGAAAAACCCAAACTCACTCTTTGGCTAACCCAATACTTTCTGGTTGTGGGTTCTATGAGATTATCCTTTTCTTTAGTTCCCTACTTCCTAAAATAGATTGAAAAGATTTCCGTTTCAATAATTGCACTATTCCTATGAAATAGGGCACATATATAAACTATTACTTTATATCAATACTATTTTAATAGTGAAATGGGCAAAAGTTACAGATTGGAATTTTCCCAAATAAGAAATACAAATGGCCAATATGGAAAAACTTCGACTTCATTAGGATCAAAACATAGAAATATTAAAACAATGTATTTTTAGCCTATTGAGTTAACCAAGACTTTTTTTTTTTAAGGCTTCAGTGTTGAAGAACAGGAAAAATAGATATGCAAGGGTATAAATTGGCTGAACTTTTCTGGAAAAAAGGTTTGCATTTTCTTTGATAGAGCCAGTCTATTTCTAAACATTGAGATTAAGCATTAATTAAGTTTCAGTGATATAAAACTTTTATGGAATCTTCATGATGAAAATATGTATATGTATATATGTTTCTGACTTTCTTTTTAATAGTGATTATATATGAGTGACAATATTATTAGTGATTGTTCTAAGGTAGAAAAAAATTAGAAAGTAAAATGTGAAAATAAAAAATATGCATGACTTTACTAATCAGAGGTTTCCGTTCCTGTTGTATAAAGTCCGGCGTAGGCTATGCTGTGTGCTCAGTCACAGACGACTCTTTGGGATCCCAGGGACTGTAGCCCTCCAGCCTCGCTGTCCTTGGAATTTGGGTTGCCATTTTCTGCTCCAGGAGATCTTCCCAACCCAGGGCTGGAATCCACATCTCTTGCATCTCCTGCATTGGCAGGAGGATTCGTTACTACTGCTCCTGAGTTCAGGTTATTAGGCTGGCCATCTGACAGATGAAGCCAAGGACCATTTCTTCAGATCCTTATCCTGATCTTGGTCACCTAGCAGTGTGTGACACGTTCTTGACTGCTGTGCCCCATCCCTTTCCTGGATTCCTACTAAATTTCAGGGTCTTCCTTCTCATTCTCACTGACAGCAAACTCTTCTACCATTTAAAAAAGACTTGTTTTGACTATTCCATCCTTCGGCAAAGGAATGCTGCGGTTCCTCCCAAGACAGCCTCACTGATGTGTCTGGCAAACGATATTGGCTATCAGCTGGGGTGGCCCAGTTCTCCATTGGGCCTGTCATTCTCCTGTAGGTTGGACCAGACTTCACAGCAAAGTATTAATAGTATCAATATTCCAAAAGGTTGAAAGTAGAAGTTGCAAAGCCTCCAACCTTATGATCCAGAACTCACATTACATCATTGCCTGCACATTCTACTGGTCAGAGCAAGTCATAAGACCAGCCAAGATTCCCAGGATAGGAGGTACAGATGAATAATAGAGACTCAGTTTTTAAAAACTTATCAATACATATTCTTGAGTCATACTGTATTTTGTAAACTTGCTTTTGTGTTAAACAGTAGAGCATGGATGAATTCCCAGGGCCATCAGTCATTTTCTGCAAAATCATTTTTAATAGTGGCACCAGGCTATACTTTGATTGGGATGAATCATGCTTCATCAAAGCTCATACCCTACTTGTGACATGTAGGTTTTTTATCAGTTATTTACTGTTATAAAAAATACTGCCGTGAACATCTTGTACACAAATCTTTGCTTACATCCTTAATTCTTTTCTTACGATAAATTACTGAAAGTAAAATTGCCTTCTCAAGGATTGCATTATAAAATATTCATAATGCATTCATGATCATTACAAAGAAAGGAAAAAGAAAGGAAAAAATTTAGGTGGGCAAAAAGGGAAAATAAAAATTGTTGGGATTATTGGTAATTAATTTATTCATATTTTCTTTCTTTTCTAAAATAAACACATGCTACTTATGCACTTTCAGTAAAAGAATATAAAAAAGTACAAAAGAATATAAGGTAGAAAGTAATTCTTCCCCGCATGCCTATTCCCCAGACTCCTGAGTCATGTTACAAGTTTTTTTGTTTACCGTCTAAGATATTCTGTGCACACATACTTTTATATTCAGTCTTTCCTTCCCTTATTTTATATTCCCCCCTCCTTTCTTCCGTCCCTTCCTTCTTCACAAATAGAACCATTTAATATACATTTTTACCCTTTCATTTACTATATCTTGGGAGTTTTTTTAAATCAATATATAGAAGCAGCTTCCTTAAAAAAAAAAATCCAAACTTGATTTATCTTATCATCCTACATAATCCTATACTTCTGATTTTGTTTCTTTTTAAATTGTTCTTGAGAAGATTTAATACATTTTTAACACATTTTTAGTGATTAATCTTGTGCCTACTTCTGTTCTCTCCCACCTTTTGAAGGTCAGCACTCAGATTGCTTTCTTATATAGTCTGCCAATATTTTTTATGTAAATTCAGGCAACCACTAATCAGCTTTTTTTTTTTTTTCATTTTTAAGTAAAAGATCGTATACATGTAAATCAGAATCCCAGCAGGAAACAGAATTCCATTAAGATAGTTCAGCTGAATAGATTTAACAAGGCAGGTTTTTACAGAGGTTGATAGTGTGAAGGGAGAAAAATGGAGGTTGATACCCTTGGAGACTAGTGGGAAACCTTTGCTGGTTTTAGACCCGATGGAACAAGGGGATTAGATCAGTGTTACTGGAGCCAAGGGAGAGCTGCGCCCATAGAGGCTTGTCTTCCAGGCAGGAGTCAACAGTCGTGATGAGAGGCAGTCTTGTCAGAAGTTTGGGAGGGAGGCAGAGAGAAGTGACAAGGAAATACGCTGGTTTCTCTCCTCTCACCAACCTGTCTGTGACTCCTCCTGATGAAACCCACCCAAAGTGAGACAGCAAAGGGGCCCTATTGATGCAATCCTCAAGGGTCAGGCTCTCAAGGCCCAGAACAAGGTAGAGAAGCACGGAATGTGAGTTAAAAGAAGAAATCCTATTAATAATTCTTAATATTGATTGCATATTAAAATAATTTTTGAATACATTAAGTTAAATGCTGGGCTTCCTAGGTAGCTCAGATGGTAAAGAACCTGCTCGCAGTGCAGGACATGTGGGTTCGATCCCTGAGTTGGGAAGATGCCCTGAAAGAGGGCATGGCAAACCACTCCAGAATTCTTCCCTGGAGAATCCCATGGACAGAGGAGCCTGGTGGGCTGCAAGTCAGACACAACTGAACGACTAACACTAAGTTCAGTCAGTCCAGTCGCTCAGTCGTGTCTGACTCTTTGTGACCCCATGAATCGCAGCACGCCAGGCCTCCCTGTCCATCACCAACTCCCAGAGTTCACTCAGACTCATATCCATCGAGTCTGTGATGCCATCCAGCCATCTCATCCTCGGTCGTCCCCTTCTCCTTCTGCCCCCAATCCCTCCCAGCATCAGGGTCTTTTCCAATGAGTCAACTCTTCTCATGAGGTGGCCAGAGTACTGGAGTTTCAGCTTTAGCATCAGCCCTTCCAATGAACACCGAGGACTGATCTTCTTTAGGATGGACTGGTTGGATCTCCTTGCAGTCCAAGGGACTCTCAAGAGTCTTCTCCAACACCACAGTGCAAAAGCATCAATTCTTCGGTGCTCAGCCTTCTTCACAGTCCAACTCTCACATCCATACATGACCACTGGATAAACCACAGCCTTGACTAGACGGAGCTTTGTTGGCAAAGTGATGTCTCTGCTTTTGAATATGCTATCTAGGTTGGTCATAACTTTCCTTCCAAGGAGTAAGCGTCTTTTAATTTCATGGCTGCAGTCACCATCTGCAGTGATTTTGGAGCCCAGAAAAATAAAGTCTGACACTGTTTCCACTGTTTCCCCATTTCCCATGAAGTGATGGGACCAGATGCTATGATCTTCGTTTTCTGAATGTTGAGCTTTAAGCCAACTTTTTCACTCTCCTCTTTCACTTTCATCAAGAGTCTTTTTAGCTCCTCTTCACTTTCTGCCATAAGGGTGGTGTCATCTGAATATCTGCAGTTATTGATATTTCTCCCGGTAATCTTGATTCCAGTTGGTTAAATACTATTAAATTAGCTTCACATATCTCTTTTTTTTAATCTTGCTTACTTTAGTTTTTCATTGGTGTATAATTGCCGTACAGTATTGTGTTAGTTTTGGCTGTATGTGTACAGATATTCCCTCCCTCTTGAACCTCCTTCCTATCCCGCTGTACTGTGAGTTTTAAATGTGGTTAGGAATAGAGGGTAAAGAGCCAGATGCATTCTGTATGTACTGTTCTGAACTTGGCTTCTCTCCATTTCTTGTATCTTACAGATTTTTCCATATCAGGGTGGGGGGAAATTTCTCATATTCTTTAACTGATGCAGAGTATTCCATTTTTGTGAATTTGCTGTGATGTTTTTAGGCTGCTCTCATCCCAAACGCGTAGGATTTTGCCCATCTCCTGGAATGCTTCGATGGAAAACCTTGTTTCTGCGTCACTTTGCACATATGCAGCCATCTCTGAAGGATACATTGTTAGGATAGATTGTGGAGTTTGTCACTGTGGGAGGTACTGCCGCATTCTCCCCTGTAGTGGTTGAACCACTTTGAATTGCCAATAACAAAGTAGTGAGTGGCCTCACAGAGTGTTCTTGAGCTTTGGTATATTTGCCAAAATGATAGGTGTATCACATAATCTCAAGATAATTTATTTATTTATTTTTTTGCATTTCTCTACTTCTGAATGAAATTCAGCATCTCTTTGTAGGTTTAAGTATTATATTTCTCTTCCTATGAACTATCTGTTCATGTGGTTTGCCTGTTTTCCTATCAGGCTGTCATTTTCTTTTTGATTTGAAAAGTCCTTTATACATTACTGACATTAGTCTTGGGTGGTATTAGTTAATGATATTTTATCCCAGTTTTTTTTTTTTGGCTGATTTTTTTAAAAATGTAGATTTATTTAATTTTTAGCATCACACTTAAATCATGTTTTTTTTTTTTAATGGGCTTCCCTGGTGGCTCAGACAGTAAAGAATCTTCCCGCCATGCAGGAGACACAGGTTTGATCCCTTGGAGAAGGGAATGGCCACCCACTCCAGTGTTACTGCCTACAGAATTCCGTGGAGAGAGGAGCCTGGTGGGCTACTGCGTGGGGTCGCAGAGTTGGACACGACCACACAACTGACACTTTCACTATCCATTTTTTTTATAGCTCCTAGTTTTTGAATCATGGTTAAAAGGCCTCCTCCACTCCAGTGTTATAAATAAAATTGTACCAGCTTTTTGCCATGTCTTTATGATTTTATTGATTACATTTAAATATTTGATCTATTACATGTTTTCCTTCCTCCTCAGCCCTGCTAATTCTTCTCCCAGAGGAACTTCATTGTCCCAACACCCTCTATTAAAATTCATCTACGTTTTTGTTTCTCTTTATGGACTTTCTAATCTATGCCCCTGATTTTTCTGGTCACATACAAGAACTGCACTGTTTTGATTATGGGGACCTCACCCCATGTTTTAGTACATTAAGGCGCAAGTCTCATGTCACTGAATTTTCAGAATTTCCTTGGCTAAACTTCTTTGTTTATTTTTCTATGAGACGTTCATAATCGATCAGCTTATGTAACTCCAGGAAAAAAGATTGTGGTCCATGTATATAGGAATGGTGTTAACTTCATTAATTAACTTAGAGGAAATGGACATTTTGATCTGTTGCAGATTGAGAACACTAAATTAGATTTCTCATTTACTAGGTATCATTTCTTATTGTAGCTCCTGTAATTTCTTTTAGCAAGTTGCATATATATTATTTTTTGTATATATATATATACAGAACTGTGTAAATGTCATTGTGGGTTATACCCATGGTCTTTACAGAATGTCCATCTTTGTGCTTTTCTGTTTTAACCTGAATTTTATTTTGCATGAAATTAATATCATGACTCCTGATGACTTCTATTTATATTTGCTTGAGACACTGTTTTCCCCATCCTTTCTTTCTCATTTCTGAATGACTTTATTTTGGGTGTGCCACTTGTATATATGACAGAATGGAGTTTTCAGTTGTGACCTAATTTGGAAAGCTATTTTCTTAAAAGATGAGTTGTGCTTATTACAGTTATTGATATGGCATGTATACATTCAATGTGAATTATATGTCCTTATTATTTTTATATAATATATAGGTCTTACACTGTATAGTCTGTTTTATTTGCTTTTGAAACTTATAATTTTTCTGATGTTTAAGATGATTTTTTTTGTTCTAAATATAAACGCATATTTGTTTATAAATACACCTTAACATCGTGGCTTTAATTCCCTCTTTCTTTTAACAAAGTAAGTTCACTGCTACAAGCAATGATTTAACTGGCTTACATAATTTTTCTTTAGCCATATTCTCTCCTATATTACCCAGTTTTTGTCAATAGATGGTCTGAGTTGAGCATTTGTCTTTGTGTTTTGAAATACACACAGTCTTTCATACTTGATTTCTTACCTTTGACTGATTTACTCTCACTGCCATTAGGGGGAGAAAAGGCGAGCAGTAAGCTTGCTTTACCTTTCCTCTTTTAAAAGTCATATCATTCCTACATTGTCAGGTTATTTACGGCTCCTTTTCCACCCTTGCTTTTGTCTTAGTTTTGTGCTTAAGTGTATCCCATTTAGCTGCCAGGCCTTTCGCCAGAGTCTCGCCCACCAGTTTGGTCGGCAGGGGCTTTCCCTCTGGTGGTTAGTTTTCTCAAGAAGAGTCCGAGTAAACAGTAGCCCCTGATTTATTACATGTTCAAAACTGTCAGCAGCCTTTATGCTTCATGAACTAGAAGTGGGAAATCAAATCTGTGTCTTATACTTTGAGAGATATAAAATCTTCAGCTGGATATAAATTCCTTTATTCGCACTTTCTTGTCTCAAGTATCTTGCAGGTTTTCTTCCTTTGATTTGTGGTATTGAATTTGCTGGGTAGAAGCCTGTTACCAGCTTAATTTTCTTTCTTTTCTTTTTTTTTTTTTTTTAATATTTGCAACTTGAACATTTTGCCTGACTGCCCAAAGAAGTTTTCTTTACAGTTGAAGTCCTTTATTATGATCATATTTTTACTAGCACATATTTTTTGTATTGACTGACATGAGTCAGTTTTCACTGATACATGGTATGCACTTTCAGTTGATGGATTAAGGCCTTCTTCTGTTCCAGGAAATCTTTATTGTACTTAAAAATGTGTGTTTTGTTGCGTGCAGTTGGCTCTTGTCTTTCAGGAACTTCAAATATGTTTATGTTAGAACTCTGTTTCTTGCCTACTCTATTGTTTTCTCTTTAATCATTTCATTTAACAAGTTTTTCTGTTTCACTTGTTAATTTTCTAATTACCATCTTGTGTGACTGTTAGTGGACCTCCCAAGCATGCTTTCTCTCTTGTTCACTGTGCAGTTTTGTCTTTACATCTATAATGATTTTTCCTTTTATTTTTTCCTGATGTCTGTTTATTCCTATTTCATTCCCTCCTGTTATCTAGATGTCACCTCCTATTGTGATCTTTCTCCATAGCTATAATTGCTTCATTAAAATTTTAATACATTTATGGCAGACTGTTTTGTTAAACTTTTGTTCTATTTCATGAGTTATTTTTTGCTGGCGAATTCTTATCACTGATAGGAAAAGGAAAGTTGGATGCTCATTCACACCTAGTTTTCTTTCCATATGGATTTTATGTGTAGATGGTGTTTGTTATCCATATCCAGATGAGCTGACATTTCCTGGAAAGGTATATAGGAGGTTCCTAGGGTGATAATGGAGGGAGGGGAAAGAGAGGGTGCCCTTTTGAGTGTTTAAGTGATAGGTTCTCTCTGCTGTTGCACCATGACAGGTGGTTTCTTTTACATGTGGTGCCTTTGTTGGGTGTGTCTTCTTGGTCTCTCCAGACCTAACTTTATTGAGGAGGACTTTCATCGTCAGTTCATTTCACTGGTGTCCTTTATTGGCTCCTGCTACCTGGGGACATCGATATGGCATTCGGAGGTTACTCTCTCAATTCTTAAAGGTATGTTTGTGCTGGTGCTGAGATCGCCCATCCTTTCTCTTCTGCTGCCTCTATTTGCTGTTGATTTCGTGGCTGACCACAGCTCGCTACTCTGCATGCCCTGTGTTCTGTAGCCGGGCCCACAGAATCTTTCTTCATCACGCCATCTCGGCTGCTTTTGGCAGCACTTGGTTTAATTTGGAGTCTGGGATTTTCTCTGCCTACTTGCTCCATTGAAAATGGTGTTTATTTCTGTTTCCCTTCATCCCTGTGAATGGTTGTTGGGAGTCAAATGGGATAATTGAGAACCAGAGAGTCCCTACTGATGGATTTAATTCTTTAAAAACCATCCCAGCAAATCTGGCACTTGAGAAGCCTATGAAAAATAATGCAGAAACACAAAACAGATGAATAGAAAGAACTTTACAACATAAGTAACAGTGTAAATGTACATAATCATGGTGTCAGTTCCAGAAACATAATTAAGCAGTTATATATGCAAAATCTTAGAATTCTGCTTTGAATGGATAGGAGGAATAAATAGAAGCTGGTTTCCCTTGATCCCAGAGACTTCTTGCTGATTTCAGGAGGAAAGTTAGTTTGTGGATTTACAGAAGAACAGACATTCTGTAAGAGAGAGCTGTGGTTTACAGGTTACCTTCAATGTCAAAAAGAAGTAACCCCAAAAATATGCCATGTTGAAGTCAGATTTATGCTGAACAGTGCAGGGTGGCTGTCAAACCACTCCAGATCTCTGCTTACCTTCACAGAGAAATTCAGCAAGGCTAGTAGTGACAGTGGGCATTCTAGAAGGTTGCTTGTCTCTTTTCAGCAAGACAAGTCAGAGGTGCATGAGTTACTCTTACGCTTTCTGTTTAAAGTTAATAAACAGGTCATCAAACAAGAATGATCATAAATGATAGCAGTGTATCCCATTCAAATCCTTGAGCCCATGCAACATGCTGAAGTTCCTGGATTTAGGAATCCAGATGTTTACATCACTGTTATACTAGAAGGTTGTTTGGCTCTGTAGCAGAGGTGGTTTTTCTCATGAAGCTTATGAAACTGAATTTTTAGGGCCTCTCAAAGATTTGGGACCCTTCCATGGCCCAGAGGAGGGACACAGTAATGTGAATACATGAGCATATAGTTTTATAAAGTTTTCAAAAGTAAGATATTTTGATTTCAATGTATTAAGACCAGATTTCTTTGCAGTCCAACTTCTCTTTTAGTGTATTTACCATTATATCAGATGGGTTTGGGTGACCATGGGTATTTTGAGATCAGTCTGGGAGGAGCTTGTGCTGGTAATACAGGCAGTTTGGATTTACTGGGATATATTTATGTAGTTTGCCAAGCACTCCTTGCATTCGGTTAAATTATTTTTGTCCCAGTGAAAGAATGGCTTCTAGTAATTCTCCTGCCAACTGTCTCCCACAATGCCAGTCCAACCGGTGTCATGGCCAGAAGTGATGGACCAGAGGTCATATTATGTTATGAATAGAAATATATGCGTAGTGACAGACAAGACACATCGTCAGATGTGTAAAATGTTATTGTAAGTGGAGCATTAGGTTCCTTATCAACACCTTGCCCACTTAGAGTTCTCTTTGCCAGAAATAGTTGAAAAAGTGTGTATATCATTATTGGAGAAGGCAGTGGCAACCCACTCCAGTACTCTTGCCTGGAAAATCCCATGGATGCAGGAGCCTGGTGGGGTGCAGTCCATGGGGTCGCTGAGAGTCGGGCATGACTGAGCAACTTCACTTTCACTTTTCACTTTCCTGCATTGGAGAAGGAAATGGCAACCCACTCCAGTGTTCTTGCCTGGAGAATCCCAGGGACGGGGCAGCCTGGTGGGCTGCTGTCCATGGAGTCTTATGTACCTCTGGCCCTCAGGAATCCTTCATACTGAAGGACTTTTCTTGAAATTTTCCAAGTCTTTTTTTGTAATGCACAGACTAAGCTTCAATTCAGGCAGGAAGATGCAAGTCCAGGCCTGGTTGTGTATGGGCCCCAGGCTCCAGATCACCGGCTTCGGTGATTTGTGAATCTCCATCTGGTGGTTTGACCAGGACTCACAGTGCCATCAGGATTGGTTTCCCTGAGCCTGGCCCTGGATCCATGGGGCCTTTGGTCTCCATTTTTTCCTCTCTAGGGTTTTACTCGTATCCTCTACCCTATGATTTGATGGGATCTTTCCAAGACTTTGGATGAGCCCCAGATCCAGGAGGACAGTTTGGCAAGATGATTGTTCCTTCTGGCCAGAGCAGAATATCTTTCATAGAATCACATGAGATTGGACTACCAAAATGGTCTGATTTTGGATAATTCCTCACTCACCCTTGTATTTGAGCCTTGTGGGTGTTTGTGTAGGTACACACATGAGCAATTTGGCTCCTGAGTGCATAGCACCTGAGAACAGTGGGAAGGGCAGCAACCATCCTTTATCCTGTAGGATTCTTAGCCCTGGCATTCAGGGCAGTGACCTACCCCCTCTGCCAGTTCTGTGCCAAAGTCGGGCTCAAGAGGATAGTCTTCTCCAAGTGCTTTCCAGACTACTGCTCCCCTGAAACAGCAGGTCTTTTGGATAAATGTCCTCTCAGAGTTGCCTCTTGAGTGATGTGGTAACATTGAGCTTTCCCGCTCAGTTAAACTGTGCTGGATAAGGAATAGACATTCCATCATGAAGCGTAACCACTCTGTCCTTCCATGCATGGGTCTGGTAACAGTATTGGGAAGATCAGAGCTCTAGTAACCTTGGAAGAGTTTACGTTCTAAGAATGCAGTGCAGATGGTATAAAGAGCTCAAAAGACGACCTGGTGGAAAATGGGTTGTTTGACGTTCACCTTAGAAAATTTTGAATTGTAAGGTCCATATAACCAGACAAAGAATTATACACACATTTCCTCCATATTTTGGATAAGACGTGAATTTGCATCAGTCATCAATTAGTATATTAATGACCTGAGAGTTGTATGAGGCCAGTGTTCATAGATAATGTGGCACCATGAGTAATGATGCAACCCACACTGCACAGAAGTTGCCATGGGGTAGCCCAGGCGAGGTCAGTAATTGTTTTCATACAAATGGTTCCCAAGAGCCACAGAATTTTGAGGAATAGCAATATTTTTACCGCTTATTGAAGTGGGAGAGAGAAATTAGCCAAGAATGACACACCTGACAACAGCCACAAAGGAATAGTTCCTGGATCTGAAGAAGAGATGGCATCTGGACACTCTAGGAATCCTTTCATGCACTCTTGGCACTAATGTCCTCCCTCCCCACTATTCCCTGTCTTCATCAATGTTTCACCATATCTAAAAAATGCTCACACATTTTAAACCCACTATTCAATCAAATTGTTTAGATAGGAACCCCACAAAAATAGTTGTCTGTGGCCTTGGGCACCCTAGGGAGGCCCTGGTGGAGGAATTTGCAAGGTTTATAAGACTTGGTCTCTGCTTAGAGATAGCTTTGAATCAGGGCACATATATGTAATAAATATTTTGCAGTTTATATATATAAGTAATATATATAATATTTAATGACACATAAATTTATAAATATATACTTATAATATATATAAAGTTATAAATATATATTTATCANGCCATGAAATTAAAAGACGCTTACTCTTTGGAAGAAAAGTTATGACCAATCTAGATAGCATATTGAAAAACAGAGACATTACTTTGCCAACAAAGGTCCATTTAGTCAAGGTTATGGTTTTTCCAGTGGTCGTGTATGGATGTGAGAGTTGGACTGTGAAGAAAGCTGAATGCCAAAGAATTGATGCTTTTGAACTGTGGTGTTGGAGAAGACTCCTGAGAATCCCTTGGACTGCAAGGAGATCCAACCAGTCCATTCTAAAGGAGATCAGTCCTGGATGTTCTTTGGAAGGAATGATGCTAAAGCTGCAACTTCAGTACTTTGGCCACCTCATGCGAAGAGTTGACTCATTGGAAAGACTCTGATGCTGGGAGGGATTGGGGGCAGGAGGAGAAGGGGACCACAGAGGGTGAGATGGCTGGATGGCATCACCGACTCAATGGACATGAGTGAGTGAACTCTGGGAGTTGGTGATGGACAGGGAGGCCTGGCGTGCTGCGATTCATGGGGTCGCAGAGTCGGACATGACTGAGCGACTGAACTGAGCTGATACATTTTATTTATAATAAATAACTCAACTTTTGCAGTTCATCTGTCTCAGGAAGCCTTCTTTTCTTAAACCGTAGCCTGTTTGATCATTCTCTTCTTAATTTCATTCTATCATACAAAATTTGAAGCTTGTGAAGTGTGATGAATCATGATCGTATTCTCCAATTGTGTATAACTGCACTTTTACAATTTGTGGATTAACACTGTTCATATGCCATAGTGCTTGCTTGTTTATAAATTATTTCATACATATGTACTTGCTCTCTCTGAAGAAGTGATCCAATCCTTCAGATCAGATAGAATGTTTTAAGTCTCTCTTTCTCAGTGTGAAGCAGATGTTTAATAAATACTATTGGAAGTTTATATTGTCAGAATGAAAATGTAAATAACTGATGTGATAATGCCTATTGTTAGACTGAGTAATTGTAATGAAACACAAAGTCTTACTTCAAATGCAGCTTGTTTAGTTTGAACGTGCTATTATCAAATGGTGTAAATTGAGACAGAGCATCATTAAATGTTGATCTTAGTGAAAAGGAAGATGGTATGCCTCTCTGCATTGAAAGATACTAATTTCGTCCCCTGCTCCTGCTGACTTTTGAAAGTCTTGATAGAAGGGAGAAAGAGCCCCAGCTCAGGGATGCCATCATCACTTACCATGCAGCTGGTTTCTATTCTGCTGCAATCAATCTAGTTAATGTCAAGTACCAGTGACAAGAGTGTTCGTGACTCAGTCACCTGGAGGCATTCAAAGGCCTGGTGCGCTGACTTGGATTAGAAAATAAACAGAAATAAAAGTCCTTTCGCCTGAACTTTCCTGTAAGTTGAATGGCTTCCCTGGAGTTGTAAGTCCGAGGCACAGTCGGTGAGACAGTTTTCATTTGAAGATAACGTCACGGCCCCAGCCATGGAGGGTGGGGAGCAGTGGTCCGTGCTCTGCTGGAGATGAGCGCTCTGTTTTTGCCCAGCAGGGCTAGCTATTTGTTCACTGTCTGCCTCCACTCTCCCCTCTGCCCTTGCCCCTGACTCACTAACTTCCCCACAGAATCAGCGGTGTGTCTGTCCTCTTTGAGGTCAATGTCCTTGTTGACCATTGACATTCCCCTTGCACCTACCACAGAGGTGTCTGGCTAGTACAGGACCTCACTACACACTTTATGATGGCCTACTGACGCGGCTGGGGCTTGCCTGGTGGTTCAGCGGTAAATAATCCGCCTCCAGTGCAGGAGCTGCAGGAGATGTGGGTTTGATCCCTGGGTCAGGAAAATCCCCGAGAGGAGGGCGTGACAACCCATTCCAGTATTCTTGCCTGGACAGTCCCATGGACAGAGAAGCCTGGCGGGCTACAGTACACAGGGTTGCAAAGAGTCAGACACGACTGAAGCTACATAACACACTTGCAGGCACTGACGTGGCTAAGTTCTTTAAGGTGCTTATTTGAAAGCTATTATTATCGGACTTCATGGCATGAAAAAGCCTCTAATGATACAGCATTCCCTGGGATGAAAAGCTGTGTATCACTTTGATGTCCATGAATTACTGCACGTGAGAAAGATTCGTTGAAAACTGTTTTCTGTCTTCAGGTGACTAACATAAGACTGTGCAAAAGAACACAGGGTCAAAAAGGACACGATTTTTCTTTTCCTCTGTGGTCAGTTCTTGCCTTACAGTTCCCCGAGTGCTCCCCCTGGTCCTTCTCTGTCTGCTCTCTTCTCTGTCTCCCGTCTGGTTATGAAGTTCTTTCAGCCGGGTCCTGACACCTTCCCAGTCGTGCCTTGCTAGGCTTGGGTATCATTACTTAGGTAGCATCTGCCTACAATGCAGGAGACCCGTTCTTTATCCCTGGGTGGGGAAGATCCCCTGGAGAAGGCAATGGCAACCCACTCCAGTACTCTTGCCTGGAAAATCACATGGACGGAGAAGCCTGGTAGGCTACAATCCTTGGGGTTGCAAAGAGTCAGACACTGTGCAACTTCACTTTCACTTTCACTTAGGTATGCAAACCATCACCTAGCGTAAGAGGAGGAAAATCCGAGGGGCAAACGTGGGTGCTTCAGGATTTATTTTCACACTGCCTCTGTCTTCATCACTAAAGTTCTCCATCTCTATATATTTGTGCCTTTGGCAGGAGTACTAAAATCTTCTTTTGGCATCAGTAACCTCATTCTAGATCTCATAAATGCTCACGGATTGAATGAAGGGAGACATGAGTTGAGCAGAGAGTATTATTTCCTTTGATACCCCCTGGCTTCACATTTCCTTGGCTCTCTGGTTCTCTATCAAGAACTTTTAGTAACACATCCATTGTTGTGTGAAATGGCATTTGCAGAGACTTCTCCACTTGAAAGACCTGATACATTTTGACTAATTACTGATGCGTTTCTTCACTGGGCTCTGCTGGAGAAGCTGCTGGGCAGACAGCATCCTGTAATTAGGTAAATTTGAGTGGATTTGTCTGAAAGCAGCCTAGTAAATGACACTCTGCTTGTTGTGGTGAACTCTCCCTTCAATGAGGGGAGGCATGGGTTTTGTCTTTCCTCATCCTGTTAATCAGAAGCAGTAGGGATATGCTTAACTTGACTTTTAAGCAGGCAGAGAGGTCACGTTTGACTTTTTTTTTTTTTAACACAACTATTTGGCAAACTCTGTCTTGCTTTTAGCTGGCAGGGATTCCTGATTTCCTAACAGCTTCAGTCTTTAAACAGTGGAAGGTTTTAGGGTGTCCGAGCTGTGAAATGTTTAATGAGTAGCAATCCAGTGGGAGAAGCGGGGCTAGTCAGAGCTGTGATCTTCCTGGAATCTGGCTCCTAACTCCAGACCAGCCAGCAGGTCAGGCATTGTGTGCACGGGTGACTTCACAGCTGCCCCAGGAGCTCCCCGGTTTTGTTCGCTTTCTGTGAGCACCTCCCCCTACCTTTCACACCTGCTGGTTGCCAGAGGAAATTTCACTTCACTTGTTGTCTCAAGCGTCTGGGGTAGGATCCTGTGAAGTTTAGAGAGCGGTGTTTTAGGAGGTGTAGGAGCATGAGTGTGGGGTTGATAAGAGAAACATAAGCAGGGCTTCCAAAGTGGTTAAAAAGAGGCAGAAATGGATTTATAGGGGCAGTTTCTACTAGAACCAGTCCTAGCAAGCACAAAGTAGAATCCAGACTTTTCTAGATGCCTTCATGGGACAGGATGCTGGCCCAAGGCTGTTTGTTAGCTGCAGAAGGTGACAAGTGTACCTTCAGCATGCTCACCATGGTTCTCCATGCTCACCATGGTTCTCCTCTATGTAGGTAGACTGAATATGCAGAGACAGGGATGGTCTCAGTTAACAGGATGTTCTGAGCAGTGCTGAGAGCAGGCTTTTGCCTCTTCTGGTTTCCAGAGTATTGTTGCTGTTGTACAGCCCCTAAGTCGTGTCCAACTCTTTGTGACCCTATGGATTGCAGCACGCCAGGCTCCTCTATCCTCTACTGTCTCCCAGAGTTTGCTCAAATTCATGTTCATTGAATTGGTGAAGCTCTCTAACCATCTCTTCCTCTGTCACCTGGTTCTCCTCTTGCCTTCAACCTTTCCCAGCATCAGGGTATTTTCTAATGTTCTTCAGTCCAGGTGGCCAAAGAATTGGAGCTTCAGCATTAGTCCTTCCAATGAATATTCACAAATAAAAGGTACTTGCCTGGCACTGTCAACACTATTTGTCTGAACCTAGCAATATTTTGGAGAAGGAAATGGCAACCCATTCCAGTCTTCTTGCCTGGAGAATCCCATGGACAGAGGAACTGGTAGGCTACAGTCCATGGGTCACACAGAGTCGGACATGACTGGGTGACTAACAACAGCAGCAGCAGTATTTTATGATGTCTTGGATCATGGACGGGTGTTTCCTTAATTCTTTATTGGATCAACCCTTTAAGAAGTAGCTGGAATTGATCAGTTTTTCTAGGATCATCATTTAACTGCCTCACTTGACATCAAGGGGGCTGGAAATTACTCTTTCAGAATTATGTGAAGAAGGCAGAAGGGAAGTGGAAGGTATTTCTTTTCCTGAGCTTCTCCAGGGAATAACCAAGCTGTTTCTTTGTGAAGATAGTTTTGTAGAGATCAGTGAGGTTGCTCAGTAAACCAAGGCGAAAACAGACCTCCAGAATCATACGGGGACTTTGAAGTCATTGCTTTGAATTCTTCAGGGAAGTTGGTAATAAAGGACTGACAATTTTATGAAGAATTATCTGAGTCTCTTGCCACTTGACAAGTCTACTGATTATTTTATCCTATTGATGTGATTATCCTTTTCCTAATGTAACAGTTATGTCCTGGGGGGACAGCAGTATGCGAATCAATCCTGCTTTAACTGTACTCCTTTTTTCTCCACTTCTTTAGACTTTTATTTAATAGTTATTCAAGGTATGGTTATTTATTTAACTTTTTATTTTTTATTGGAATTTGGTTGATTAACAATGTTATGATAGTTTCAAGTGATGTGATAGTTTCAGCAAAGTGATTCAGTTATACGTGTACCTCATCTCTTGCAAATTCTTTTCCCATTTAGGTTGTTACATAATATTGAGCATGGACAGAGGAGCCTGGCAGGCTATACAGTCCATGGGGTCGCAAAGTCAGACATGACTTAGCAACTAGAGAGAGAGAGAGAGAGAACACTGAGCAGTTTCCTGTGTTATACTCTGTGTCCTTGTTGGTTATCCATTTTAAATATAGCAGTATGTACATGTCAACTGCACCTCTTGAATACAAGTGTTTTATTTACTTTTTGATCCCTGAGTCAGCAAGATCCCTTGAAGAAGGGAATGGCTACCCACTCAAGTATTCCTGCAGAAAGTGGAGGATTCCATACACAAAGGAGCCTGGTGAGCTACAGTCCACAGGGTTGCAAGGAGCCGTACGTGAGTGAGGGACTAACACTGCTCCTCCTTTGTGACTTTACCGTACAGTTCAGTGTGCAGAACGCAGCTGTTGCTTAGTAAATGGTAGTCAAAGGAATTCATGTTAGAAAGAAGTTATGATTTAGTTGGGGGAACAAGTCAGTGTACACAAAATAATAAATTAACAGTTCTAAGAATACAAGCAAGTGCCCAATGAGATTCATAGACTGAAAAGGTTAGAGATTCAGAGGAGGAGGAGGAGGTCTGAGAGGCTTCAAGAGGAATTCATGTAGGAGACATAACTTGAGCTGACCCTTGAATATAGTTAGAAGTGAAAGTGCTAATGGGTGGAATAGACTGTGTGTCCCCTTTCCTACTTTTGCAGAGCTCTCTTTTCTCAGTGGGCAGGATTGACCAGAATGAGAGTCCTAACAGAAAAATTGATGGTTTGGGAGGAAACAAGGGTATTAAGGCTGGTGATTAGAAATATTGAGGTTTTGCTGTCCCCTTGGATAGCGAGGAGATAAAACTAGTAAATCCTAAAATTTATCAATCCTAAATATTCACTGGGAGGACTGATGCTGAAGCTGAAGCTCTAATACTTTAGCCACCTGATGTGAAGAACTGACTCACTGGAAAGACCCTGATGCGACAGAGGATGAGATGTTTGGATGGCATCATCAACTCAATGGACATGAATTTGAGCAAACTCTGGGACATAGTGAAGGACAGGGAGGCCTGGCATGCTGCAATCCGTGGGGTCGCAAAGAGTCGAAAACAACTGAGTGCCTGAACAACAACAAATTCAAGGAAACATGTACAAGCCACTGATATATTTTTGGAGAGATTGACAAGTTGGAGAAATGACCATTCTTTTGACTTTTGAGTCGGGGGCACCAAGAACACAGTTATATTCAAGCAGAGTTAGGATTTTAATCAAGATTGACTTGATTCTTGTATATTCTCAGCCAGGTTGCCCTGGCAGTAAGGTTCCCAACCTTATGATAATGACAGTGTGATGGGAAAGAAGTCCCACAAGCTTATTAAATATATTGAAATTAGAGACAGAACAACACGTGGTCTAAATAGCTCCACCTTTGGAAAGGGTCTAGGGAGGAGTTTGGGAGAGCTGTGTGAGCTAAGGAATTTTGTATAGGTACCAAAGTGTCAAATTAAGCCTGCCTACCTGAGAGCCCCTTCGAGTTATTGCAGACCTGGTTTCTCTTCGCTGGTTTCATCACAAACAATGAAATCATAAGTCATATATTTGCATGCCCACCATTGCTCTCCGAAAGGAAGTTTAGACAGGTGAGAGAGCTAATTTTCTGATGACCGGAATCAGGTGATTTTGGGGTCAGTGCTCAGGGCTGAGGATGGAGGAGTCTCCAGGTTTTGGCTGTGGACAAATAAACAGAGAGATGAGAGCCCCAATAAATCACTGCTGAGATTTGTCTTCCGCAGCCACTCGGAGAACAAAAGGAAAATAGCGACGGCGATCTCCTTTGAAATGGGAGCCAGATATTTCTACAAAAGATAGAGGACAAAGGAAGGCCTACTGCTTGTTTTTCTGTTCCCCAAAGGAAAAGGGATCCTGTGAGAGCATGGAGACTCTGAAACTCGGGAGCTTGATTTCTCTGTCAGTATGTCACTTTCACCCCAGTACCTGCTTAGCCATCTACTTCAGTATGATTGGGCTTCCCTGGTGGCTTGGACGGTAAAAAGCGTCTGCCTGCAATGGCGGAGACCCAGGTTCGATCCTGGGTCAGGAAGATCCCCTGGAGAAGGAAATGGCAACCCACTCCAGTACTCTTGCCTGGAAAATGCCATGGATGGAGCCTGGTGGGCTGCCATCCATGTGGCCACAGAGTCGGACACAACTGAGCAAATTCCCTTTCACTTTTCAGTGTGATAACTGGGTGCTGTGGGGAAGGCGATATAACCACCTCTTGTGGAAGGAATGTTCCTACCCGGAGATCGGAATCTTTGGCAAAATCATTTTTGTCAGCTGTGTTTCTGTGTGGGCTTCCCTGCTAGCTCAGCTGGTAAAGAATCCACCTGCAATGCAGGAGACCCTGGTTCGATTCCTGGGTCAGGAAGATCCACTGGAGAAGGGATAAGCTACCCACTCTAGTATTCTTGGGCTTCCCTGTGGCTCAGCTGGTAAAGAATCCACCTGCAATGTTTCTGTGTCATCACCCTCATCCTTGATCAGAATGATGAAGAAAGTAGGAGATTAAGAGGACAGCGTGACAGGAAAATAGCTTGGCGATTTTGCAAGGCCCTCTTTCCTTGGGAGAAAATGAGACGGATCTCTCAGATATAGATACAAAAAAATAATAATACAACTGCTGACCTACAAGGAATTTTAGATAAGTACATCATTTGGGTTGGCTGTGACATCAGCAGTCCCACTTATAAGAAAATGTTTAGAGGCTGGTCACAAGTCTAGGGTTTTAACAATGAACACAGGGATTGCAAAGTAAATATACTGAGTCTCTCTTGTTGTAGGGTAGGGGGCTGAAGTGAAATTTCTAAAGCAGTTTTGGCCCCGCCATTCTGGTTCCTGTGCCACCAGCATTTTACCCATGATAAGCCTGCTGTTCAGGTTGTTTGTTCCCCTCCCTGGTTCCAGGTGCCTGGAGGGTTGGGCTTGCCCATAGAAAGGCAGCAAGGGGAAAGCAGGGGACCCACAACCATCTTCTCCTCTCATCCGGACCCACAGTTTCCAGGAAAGGACCTGACATCATGCTTCTTAATGGTTGTTGGCGTCATCTGGTGGTGGGAAGAGGAGTCTGGCTGGGGAGATGGAAACAGTCAGGTAGTCTCTGCCTGAAGTCAGTCTTGGAGTCCAGATACCCGGTATGCAGGATGCTGCCCAGTCTTGCATCTTTGGATACATTTCTTACCATCTCATGGTGATACTCTATGAGACTGCATTCTCTTTTGCTCTAAAGTGGATTCCCAGGTGACACACCCAGATCATTAAAAAATCCGTGAATTCTAGTAATATGACTGAGGTCAAGTGTGTTTTCACAGAGCTCCTGAGCGCTTGGCAACAGTGGATATAGCTGGGCACCCATATTCCCACCTTAGTTCATGGTAGAAAACAAGGTTCCACCTTTGGAGACAGAAACAAATAGAAGGTAAATCTGCCTAAATCACCCAGAACCCGACGCTCTCATCTCTGTCCCCTTAAGATATGGGTTTTAGGGTTCTGAAATGGGAAGAGATCTGAAAATGGAGAGGTTTTCATCATCTGCTTGGCAGTGAAACCTGACCTTGTCTCAGTTCATTTGAGTTGGAAGCTGCCTGTACTGAGATGGTTACTTCAGTTTTTTATTTATCCCACTATTATGAATATTCATATACTTCACTGAAAAAATATGAACATGTTGGAGTGTGGCATTGGTATATACCTTCCTGCTTGTATTCTGGAAATCATGGTATAGATACCATATTATTTTGATTAAATCTGTAATTTTTTACATCCTCAAGCATGTCTGGCCACATGGGTTTCATATAAAAGATTATGGCTTTGCACTTTAATAACTCTTTGTGATTTCTGGCTTTTGGCACATTTTGCGTTAACCAGCCATCAAACCCTGACAGTTTTTCATTACTTCTAGACTTTATCTCTCTACCTCTATTCCTGCTGTCTAAATTAAGCCAGAGATCAGGACTCCCGGTGTCCTGGTGGCTGTGGGATCAGCCTCTCCTCTATTGTCTGGAGTAATCCAGCCCTGCTCCAAGCATTTTGTCCACTCCCAGCAAAACAAAAGCCAACCACACCTGACTGAACATACATTCTTCATATAAGGTATGACCCCTTGGGAACTGCATGGTTTTCTTTCCCACTCCAGTCATCTTAACAACTTCCTTAAATGCACGTGTGTCTCCTCCAAGTGTAGATTGGAAACTAAGATTCTCCATCATAGCTGTAGCTGTGTATGCAGTATTGTTTTAGTGCATGTAATACAGTGTGTCTGATTGACTCACCCCCCCCCCCTTTTTTTGTTCTTTTGCTTTGGTCCTAATTTAGCTTTTCATTGACTCATTCCAGAGCTATTGAAAGTTTCCTCATTGGCCTCTCTGCTCATATTTTATCCTCTTCTCATAATGCGAATTTGACACACCACAGCTGAACCTCAAGCTCTTAATTATGTCTGCTCTTCTGGTAGGTTGATGTCTAAACCTTTCAACAGGTTAAAGGATGTCTTCACTACTCTTCTCCACTTCTCTGTCTTGTCTCATTTCTTATCTTGAGTTTTATTCTCCAGGACTTAGAATTGCTTGCATTAGTCGCTATACCTTATGCTGTTTTTGCATCCTCTCTCTTATACTAGCTTTTACTTCTTCTGAAATCTTCTGCTACCAGTTGCCTGGATAAATCGACTCATGGTTGAAGACTCAAGTATGTATCACTTTCTTTAGAAACTATTTGTTTATTTGTACTCTTCCCAGAATTATTTAAATAACTCTTTTTTGGTGTGATACTGTATGACCCTGTGCATAGAGCTAGCATTAAATTGTTATTACATTTTGTGTTTAAATACGTATTCACGTGTGAAAGCAGAGGCTGTACTTAGAAAAGACTATATCCACAGTTTCTAGATTAATATTGATACCCATCATATCATAGCTCAACAGTTAGTAAGCCCTTACAGAAATGAATATGTAAGGTCGGACCCCGGGGGGGGGGGGGGGGGGGGA
>SJYQ01003851.1:291432-302202 GCA_006410935.1 Redunca redunca
GGGGGAGGGGGGGGGACATGATGGGCCGCCCCTCCTCTCCCCCGCCGGGTGGGGGAGGTCTCTAACGGAAGGAGCTTCCCAAATCCCAGGGACCAATGACAGCACACTTCGCCAGCTAAAGCCGCCCCTCCCCAGCCACGTAGAAGGACCTGTCTGCCCGCGACGCCTCGGCCTGGCGACCTGTCTGAACCCCCGTCCATCTAGCCTGACCATCCCTCACAACAAGCATATAAAACCCACCCGCAACACTGTCCGGGCGTGGACTTCCTCGGCCTGCCTCGTTTGGGTCCGGGAACCCCGCCCGGAGCGCTTCGCCATTAAAACCCTGTTAGACACTTTTGGTGTCCTGGTCTTTTACCTAACAGAATATAGCCTCAGGCCATTCATTTATGAGGCCAAAAGCTGCGGTGCAGACAGATGATGTAACTTGTGATAATGGGTGTTTTCTGCTGTTCTCTCTCCTGTATGTCAGACGCTGGAAAGGCCTAGAAGCTTCATTTTGTAGACTCGCTTCCTGGATGGCTTGGTTTTCTTTCTGTAGGAGGCCCTTACTTGGGATTGGACATGGGAGGCGGAAGTAGAAGCTGTCCTTCCGGGTCCAGCAAGAGCAGCCCGTGCACTGGGCGATGCTGTGAGAAGCAGGGGTGGGGCGAGGGGGCGAGGGGAGCTTGGTCTGGGGGCTCTCGCAGCGGCTGAGGAGGTGCAGGGGAGAGCGGGCAGAAGAACCGTGTCGCGCTTCCTGCAGCTCCTGAGCACTGCTAACACCACTTCGCCTCCTCCCCTCTTTCCAGCTACCCTAGTCATTTCAACAATGGTTAAATTTAATTTCTTCCTGCTTGAAATGCTTAGAATGTTTTGGAGTTTCTGATTAAACTCTGATGATAGTTTTGCTTAAAGTCACCCGGTAATTAAGCAGCAAAGCTGTGTTGGCATCTCAGTCAGCCTGATTGCGAGGTTCGCTGTCACAGCCTTTGAGGTGTGTGTGTGTGTGTTTGCTTCAGATATGTCTGACACTGCCTTCCTCTAATTGCGGAAGAAAACACTCGTGGGGAAAAACTCTTCCTTTGAGTTCTCTGTGGACTGAGATTCAGCCGAGGGTTAGAAACTTATTGTAGAAGGACCCTTCCTGCAGATGGCACCTTAATCTGTATGTGCATAAAAGTAGTTCTACACAAAAAATTTCTGAATATTTTGGGGGGAATAAAATTTTCTTTCAGAGAATCAGTATTGAGCTGCTCTCCCTGGGATCCTCCAGGCAAAAATACTGGAGTGGGTTGGCATTTCATTCTCCAGGGGATCTTCTGACCTAGGGATTGAAGCTGGGTTTTCTGCATTGAGGCAGATTCTTTAACAACTGAGCTATAAGGGAGGCCCAGGTAACTGAAGACACCTCCCCTGGTCTTCAGAACAGAGCTTTCCCCACTCATCTCCAGGTGGAGCAAGAAGGGAAGTCAGAGAGAATATTTAGTAAAGAGTTGATGGTTCACTGAGAGCACCCAGGCTGTTTCCTTTTGGTGGGAGATAGGGAAACAGTAGAAACAGTGTCAGACTTTATTTTTTTGGGCTCCAAAATCACTGCAGATGGTGATTGCAGCCATGAAATTAAAAGACGCGTACTTGGAAGAAAAGTTATGACCAACCTAGATAGTATATTGGAGAAGGCGATGGCACCCCACTCCAGTACTCTTGCCTGGAGAATCTCATGGACGGAGGAGCCTGGTGGGCTGCAGTCCATGGGGTCGTGAAGAGTCGGACACGACTGAGCGACTTCCCTTTCACTTTTCACTTTCATGCATTGGAGAAGGAAATGGCAACCCACTCCAATGTTCTTGCCTGAAGAATCCCAGGGATGGCGGAGCCTGGTGGGCTGCTGTCTATGGGGTCACACAGAGTCGGACACGACTGAAGTGACTTAGCAGCAGCAGCAGCAGATAGTATATTGAAAAGCAGAGACATTACTTTGCCGACTAAGGTCCGTCTAGTCAAGGCTATGGTGTTTCCTGTGGTCATGTATGGATGTGAGAGTTGGACTGTGAAGAAGGCTGAGTGCCGAAGAATTGATGCTTTTGAACTGTGGTGTTGGAGAAGACTCTTGAGAGTCCCTTGGACTGCCAGGAGATCTAACCAGTCCATTCTAAAGGAGATCAGTCCTGGGTGTTCTTTGGAAGGAATGATGCTAAAGCTGAAACTCCAGCACTTTGGCCACCTCACATGAAGAGTTGACTCATTGGAAAAGACTCTGATGCTGGGAGGGACTGGGGGCAGGAGGAGAAGGGGATGACTGAGGATGAGATGGCTGGATGGCATCACTGACTCAATGGACGTGAGTCTGAGTGAACTCCGGGAGTTGGTGATGGACAGGGAGGCCTGGTGTGCTGCGATTCATGGGGTCGCAAAGAGTCGGATATGACTGAGCGACTGAACTGAACTGATGTGTAAATGTGAAGGGGAGGATGGTGACCTGAATTTGTTACCAGACTTTTAGTTTCAACCTCCTTATCACCTATGTTACAGGATCATGTTGAAGAGCAAAATGCTCAGTTTGGGCATATAGATGCTTCACTAATGTTTCTCTGCTAGTCAGTCCATACATAGTATTTATATTTACTGAGTCGTTTCCTAATAGCCAAGGATTGTGGTAAATGCTGTGAGCAGGAGAGAGTGTCTGCTCTCCAGGAGCTGACCTGGAGGGATATCTGTCCTTAATTTCCCCAACTCTGTGAAGACCCTGCATTGTCTCATGTATATGCTTAGTTGCTCAGTCATGTCTGACTCTTTGCAACCCCACAGACTGTAGTCTGCCAGGCTCCTCTGTCCATGGGATTCTCCAGGCAAGAATACTGGCGTGAGTAGCCTTTCCCTTCTCCAGGGGATCTTCCTGACCCAGGGATCAAACCCAAGTCTCCCACATTGCAGGTGGATTCTTTACTGTTTGAACCACCAGGGAAGCCCGAGTTGTCTCATATCCCTCGGCAAATCAATGTCAGTGGAATGGAGGAAAATCAGATGAAGGGTTATGGTGCCTAATATAAAGGACCTTTAAAACACCTGAGCAAGAAGACATCATCAAGGGGACATTTGTGTCCTCTTTTCTAGAGTTTGTTGTAAGCAAACTGGGTGAGTTGCAGAATCTATGTATATAGGAAAATAACCAACTTAAATATTCTCAGTCATTTTGTTGTACATGTCTCTTTATTGTGGACTCTGTCTGGGAGCATCTTATGAAATCAAGGATTCCTGAGCTTCTGTGTATTCGAGATGTCTGAGTGTGCTGTGGTCGGATCAGTGCAGTGATAGTCTGAAGAATGAATCCTGACTCTGTGATGCATGGTCTGCTGTTGCTGTGTCTGGGTTCAACATGTTTTTTGGTTTTGTTTCAAAGGGAAGGGGAGAAATCTTTAATTCTTCTAAGCAGGATGTTTTTTGGTTTTCATACATAGGCAGAGTGAACAGCTATGTGTTAATAAACTGCCAGACTGGATTACATTTAATGCCCAAGTTATTCGCTCTCATTATTGTCAAATAGCATTTACTAATATGTCATTTCACATTTCCAGGCCACACTATACCACACATCCAGTTTAACCTGGTGAGAGACTACTTTTCATTACACACTGGCTTTCAGTAAGTGTAAAGGAAATCCACATATCTCTGTTCCTCTGGATATGGGATTGCCTAAATTCCCCATCTCAGTGTTTTTCCAACTCTTGGTGGTGAAGATCATTTTCCCAATATCTCAGACTGATAATTTCATAAAATAATCTACAACAAATAAATTAAGAAAACTATAGGAAGAGAACACAAAGACATATAAAAAATGAGCCCATTAAAAAATATTAAGTTCAATGAATGTAAAGTTCCTGTCAGACTGTATAAAAGTTTCCAGAGATGCACCCTCAACTTCTATACTTGTCGTGGACCAGTGATAGTTTGTAAACTAGTTTCATCCTATGAATCACACTGGGAATAACTTTGTGAAACCAATTCCATCCTTTAGCTTTTACCTTGTTGTGCAGACCAGAACAACAATGGAATCTGTAATTCTGTTCCTTCTTGATTTACGTTAATCTCATAACTCCACCCATCCCCCAAATCCTTTAGAGCAATGCTGTTCAATAGAACTATAATGTGCGTTACTTATCTAATTTTAAATTTACTAGTAGTCAATTTAAATAGTCAAAAAATAGGAAGGGTTGCCATTTCCTTCTCCAGGGGATCTTCCCAACCCAGGGATTAAACCCAGATCTCCTGCACTGGGCGCAGACTCTTTGCTGTCTGAGCCACCAGGGAAGCCCGGGGGTTCTGGACACATTTAGGAGACATTCATGCAGAGGAGCTGCAGTCCTATCCTCATCTTTCAGGGGTAAAGTTGCCTTGAAGTAGCTGCAGCTCAGCATTTCTGGAATCTCAGATATTATGATTTTTTGTCCAGGATTTTTCAACTCTGTTATATTCAGCCTCTCTGGATTGTGTACTCATCATATTCCAAGTAAAGATAACAGTTTGTGTCTTCCATATCTCACAGCTACTCGATACCCATAAAAGAGATTTGGAAAGTTATCAGTATATTTTGAAAGTATTCTTGTTGGCTGGGTCTTATCTTTCAGCTTTGTTCTGTAGAGATGCTGGCCTCAAATTCTGCTGCTTCCAGACAGATTGTTGTTTCGTTGTTTCTTGATGGCCACACTGTCTGATCTGGGAGTGAATTACGTGGGAGAACTTCCCTTCTGCCAGATGGAACTGCATTCACATACACCTAATCTTCTTAATGACACTCCCAGTGACAGTCTCCGCTCAGCCCCCAGTCATTCCTATGGGCTCATCCACCCTCTTGACTCTGTTTCAGGTTATGTCCATCGGGGAAGGGAAATCACACATTCCTAACATTCTCAACTGTCAAATACTCAGTTAACCTTTTGTTAGCTTTTCCTTTGCAGTAAGATGCAATGAGTTCTGGGTTACTCCACTTGAGTTACAGTCTCGAGAAAAGAAGACAGATCCACTACAGTTGATCCGAGAGAGGGATGACAGGTTAGTTCAGTGACCCACCTTTATCCATGAACTTTGAGGGCAAAGCAAAGTGCTGAGCACTACAGCTGGATTTTCTGTATCGTCGCTCTCCAAGCTCAGTCTATCATGAGTACTTCTCTGGATCATATTGTCATAAGGATGGAGTCTTTAGAGAAGGATAAAGTTTGCCAAGCCTCAATCTAGAGCTATTTGCTATTAGGAGGGCAGTTTTATAAGAATGAAGTTAAAATGAGCAGCTTAGCCCAAGAGAAGTGAGAACACGAAGCACTCACGGCGAAACCAAGTCTCAGTCTGTTAAGGAAGGCCTGAGTGTGATCATGGCAGAGCACGTGCACAGACTAAGCGAAAGGTCCAGAGGAGGATGGAGCCCGGTCTGGGGAATAAGGAAAGTAAAAGGGCACCTTAGGTGAGTGCTCCGGACACTTGAGGTGTTCTGTTTCACCTTTGTGAACGATCCTGTTTAGTACGAGGGCAGGGGTACTGACCTAAATAGCCAAGAACCGGAAGCAGGGCAGACTTCCCTCATCTGCACCATCCTCATAGGCAAAGGGCAGTCAAGTCCCTTGGGATGCTCTGGTGTGGCTTCCAGCTTGCTGTGGAGGGTTGCTGAGGTTGGAGAGAAGACCCCAGGATGCCTTCCCCATCCAGCACCGACCACTGCATCAGTGACTGATATTGACTTGATTCCGTTTGGAACATGGTGTTTCTAACTCTGTGCGAGGGTGCCTGGGCTTCCCAGATAGCACAGTGGTAAAGAATCTGCGGGCTAAGCAGGAGATGTGGGTTTGATTTCTGGGTTGGGACGGTCCCATGGAGAGGGAGATGGCAACCCACTCCAGTATTTTTGCCTGGGAAATCCTGTGGACAGAGGATCCTGGTGGGCTACAGCCTATGGAGTCAGAGTCGGACATGACTTAGCAGGCACACACACACTTCCAGCTCCCTATTTCTGGGGAGATACAAAGCAGAAGTTGTAGCAGGAAGTATAAGAAGGTTCTATGTATCTCTATCACCTAGGATACTTAGGGAAGGAACTTTGTGGGGTTCTTTTAAGAATTTCATTTTATTAGGAAAAAAGGGGATATTGATATCCTAATCAAACTATAAGGCACTGTTCTTGGTATATGCCAGGCATATTGCCAGATCTGGAGGAAGTGATAAAAATATCTGTGTCTTAGCTGGAGTAGTTACTATTCTAAAATACCCATGAGACATTGTGGGTACATAAAGGATGTTGGTCATTTTTGTGCTTGTGGTGGAAAGTGGCACTGGGGCCGTGTGGGCGCAGTGGCTTTGTGAACCAGCATGCCCTGCTGGGAAATGCTGGGTCATTTGTGTTATGGCTGGAGGGCAGAGTGGAAGCATGGAGAATGGTGACATGGTGCCTTGAAATGATCTTGAATCCGCCTTGTGTTTATCTCCAACGCCACCGCTTAAATGAACGTATTCTTTAGTATCACGTGTATTGAATACAATACTAGTAACTTCCTAGCTGCCATTCAGGTATCTACATTCTTTCCCTAGCAGTTCTCCACACAGAAGCCAGGATGATTTCTTGAATACATTTCCTAACCTCACATCCCATTTAAAAGTTTTTCTTTAAAGGCCTATACTCAATGTACACTGCTTTCCTATAGAAGATCACACCACTCTTCCCTCTGTCCTTCAAATACTTCAGATACCTTTGTGCCTCAGGATATTTGCATATATTGTTGCTTTTCTCTGAACGTCCCCTTTTTGTTTATTGAAAGACAACTTTAAGAGACAAAACAGAAAAGAGGGAAAGACATTTTTCTACATATAACAGGGAAACCCTCATATAAAAAATATATAAAGCACTCTTCCAAATTACCTCAAAGAAGAAGTGGGCAAATAAATTGAGCAGCACATTTACAAAACACAATAATTAAATGATAAAATTATGGAATATCTTAAGATATCACATTACATCCACTTCACTGTTACAGAAAAAAATGTCCAGCGGTGCCATAGCTGAAGATGATGTATACGCAGAATCACATTGCTGGTGGGAGTGTAAATTTTTTGCAACCATCTTGTGAAAAGTTCAGCGTTTTCTCCCAAAATTGTACATCCATAAACCCTATGACCTAGACAGTTCCACTTTTAGGTATATGTGCAAGAGGAGATGTTTTTAAAGCATTTTATAAGCAGCCCTGCTTACAGTGCCAACAGTATGAAATTAAATCAAATGCCACCCCTCAGAATATAGATGAAAATATTGTGAATATGCCCACAGTGAACTATCATAGTGTATTAATGAACTACAGTGGTAGGCAATAAGATATATTTGTATTAGCAATACAGTATTTTTTGAATCCTAGCAATATAGTTTAGTTTAAAAGGACCACAGTGAAGTACCATTTCACACCAGGCAGAATGGCTGCGATCTAAAAGTCTACAAGCAATAAACGCTGGAGAGGGTGTGGAGAATAGGGAACCCTCTTACACTGTTGGTGGGAATGCAAACTAGTACAGCCACTATGGAGAACAGTGTGGAGATTCCTTAAAAACCTGGAAATAGAACTGCCTTATGACCCAGCAATCCCACTGCTGAGCATACACACAGAGGAAACCAGAATTGAGAGACACGTGTACCCCATGTTCATCACAGCATTGTTTATAATAGCCAGGACATGGAAGCAACCTAGATGTCCATCAGCAAATGAATGGATAAGAAAGCTGTGGTACATATACACAATGGAGTATTCAGTTCAGTTCAGTCGCTCAGTCGTGTCCGGCTCTTTGCAACCCCATGAATCGCAGCACGCCAGGCCTCCCTGTTCATCACCATCTCCCGGAGTTCACTCAGGCTCACGTCCATCAAGTCCGTGATGCCATCCAGCCATCGCATCCTCGGTCGTCCCCTTCTTCTCCTGCCCCCAATCCCTCCCAGCATCAGAGTCTTTTCCAATGAGGCAACTCTTCGCATGAGGTGGCCAAAGTACTGGAGTTTCAGCTTTAGCATCATTCCTTCCAAAGAACACCCAGGGCTGATCTCCTTTAAAATGGATTGGATGGATCTCCTTGCAGTCCAGGGGACTCTCAAGAGTCTTCTCCAACACCACAGTTCAAAAGCATCAATTCTTTGGCGCTCAGCCTTCTTCACAGTCCAACTCTCACATCCATACATGACCACAGGAAACACGATAGCCTTGACTAGACAGACCTTAGTCGGCAAAGTAATATCTCTGCTTTTGAATATACTATCTAGGTTGGTTATAATTTTTCTTCCAAGGAGTAAGCATCTTTCCATTTCATGGCTGCAGTCACCATCTGCAGTGATTTTGGAGCCCAAAATAATAAAGTCTGACACTGTTCCCACTGTTTCCCCATCTATTTCCCATGAAGTGATGGGACCAGATGCCATGACCTTTGTTTTCTGAATGTTGAGCTTTAAGCCCACTTTTTCACTCTTCTCTTTCACTTTCATCAAGAGGCTTTTTAGCTCCTCTTCACTTTTTGCCATAAGGGTGGTGTCATCTGCATATGTGAGGTGATTGATATTTCTCCCAGAAGTCTTGATTCCAGCTTGTGTTTCTTCCAGTCCAGTGTTTCTCATGATGTACTCTGCATAGAAGTTAAATAAGCAGGGTGACAACAGACAGCCTTGACGTACTCCTTTTCCTATTTGGAACCAGTCTGTTGTTCCATGTCCACTTCTAACTGTTGCTTCCTGACCTGCATACCGATTTCTCAAGAGGCAGGTCAGGTGGTCTGGTATTCCATCTCTCTCAGAATTTTCCACAGTTTTTTGTGGTCCACAAAGTCAAAGGCTTTGGCATAGTCAATAAAGCAGAAATAGATGTTTTTCTGGAACTCTCTTGCTTTTTCCATGATCCAGCGGATGTTGGCAATTTGATCTCTGGTTCCTCTGCCTTTTCTAAATCCAGCTTGAACATCTGGAAGATCACGATTCATGTATTGCTGAAGCCTGGCTTGGAGAATTTTGAGCATTACTTTACTAGCATGTGAGACGAGTGCAACTGTGTGGTAGTTTGAGCATTCTTTGGCATTGCCTTTCTTTGGGATTGGAATGAAAACTGACCTTTTCCAGTCCTGTGGCCACTGTGGAATTTTCCAAATTTGCTGGCATATCGAGTGCAGCACTTTCATAGCATCATCTTTCAGGATTTGAAAGAGCTCAACTGGAATTCCATCACCTCCACTAGCTTTGTTTGTAGCGATGCTTTCTAAGGCCCACTTGACTTCACATTCCAGGATGTCTGGCTCTAGATTAGGGATCACACCATCGTGATTATCTGGGTCATGAAGATCTTTTTTGTAGAGTTCTGTGTATTCTTGCCACCTCTTCTTAATATCTTCTGCTTCTGTTAGATCCATACCATATCTGTCCTTTATCGAGCCCATCTTTGCATGGAATGTTCCCGTGGTATCTCTAATTTTCTTGAAGAGATCTCTAGTCTTTCCCATTCTGTTGTTTTTCTCTATTTCTTTTACTCAGCCATTAAAAAGAATACATTTGAATCAGTTCTAATGAAGTGGATGAAACTGGAGCCAATTATACAGAGTGAAGTAAGCCAGAAAGAAAAACACCAATACAGCATACTAACACATATATATGGAGTTTAGAAAGATGGTAAAGACAACGCTGTATGTGAGACAGCAAGAGACACAGATGTATAGAACAGACTTTTGGACTCTGTGGGAGAGGGGGAGGGTGGTATGAATTGGGAGAATGGCATTGAAACATGTATAATATCATGTAAGAAATGAATTGCCAGTCTAGGTTCGATGCAGGATACAGGATGCTTGGGGCTGGTGCACTGGGATGACCCAGAGAGATGGTATGGGGAGAGAGGTGGGAGGGGGGTTCAGGATTGGGAACTCATGTACACCCGTGGCGGATTCATGTTGATGTATGGCAAAAGCAATACAGTATTGTAAAGTAAAATAAATAAATAAATAAATTTTAAAAAAATAATAAAAAGGAACTCCTGACATGCATGACACATTGGTAAAGCTTAAAACAGGCAAAAGCGCGCACACATGTACACACAAGTACTTTTTAATTACAAAAGGAAATACAATAAATATTTATAATAACCCTATAAGGAAATTATAGGCAAGGGAATGAGGAACCCAGAATTCCAAAAGGTGATCCTTCTAGTGGTGCTGATGAGCTGGGAGGATGGGATGTGGGGAAACCATGTGGTAAGTTATAATTGTGAATTTTTTAACTTTGGTTTTGAGTTGTGATGATTTTTACATTATTGTAAATAAATTACAGACTAAAACTCATTCATACATGGGAATGAAGGAAATTTATGTTTAATCTAGTTCTGTGTGCCTGAATTTCAAAAGATAATTATAAAAGCACAACAGGAAATGTACTACAAGAAAACCGTGATTTTTCTATTATCTTGAAACAGGCAAAAAAATAAAATAGTGTATGAAAAGGCTTAACTAAACTTAATTAAATTTAAAAAGTTTGGTTCAGCAAAATAGTACTATATACAATATTAAGAACCCAATACAAACGAAAGGAAATGTTTGTAACATATTTGACAGAGAAAAGACAAGTTTTCTTCATATTGAAAAGGTCCCTGACAGTCAATTTAAAAGGACAGTAACTCAGTGGATCGATGGAGTAAATACACTTGAAGGCAGTTCAGAAAATATTCATGGCTTATAAACATCTGCAGGGATGCTAATTTCACTGGGCATCAGGGAAATACAGAACACCATATTTTTACGTTA
>SJYQ01003851.1:303141-397089 GCA_006410935.1 Redunca redunca
AGAGTTGGACTGTGAAGAAAGCTGAGTGCCGAAGAATTGATGCTTTTGAACTGTGGTGTTGGAGAAGACTCTTGAGAGTCCCTTGGACTGCAAGGAGATCCAACCAGTCCATTCTGAAGGAGATCAGCCTTGGGATTTTGTTGGAAGGACTGATGTTAAAGTGTGAAACTCCAGTACTTTGGCCACCTCATGCGAAGAGTTGACTCATTGGAAAAGACTCTGATGCTGGGAGGGATTGGGGGCAGGAGGAGAAGGGGATGACAGAGGATGAGATGGCTGGATGGCATCACCGACTTGATGGACATGAGTCTGAGTGAACTCCGGGAGTTGGTGATGGACACGGAGGCCTGGCGTGCTGCAGTTCATGGGGTTGCAAAGAGTCGGACACGACTGAGCGACTGGACTGAAAACCTTTAAGGGCTTCCCTTGTGGTTCAGATGATTATCTGCCTACAGTGCAGGAGACCCAGCTTTGATCCCTGGGTCAGGAAGTTCCTCTGAGGTGGGAATGGCTCCCCACTCCAGTATTCTTGCCTGGAGAATTCCATGGACCAAATGCATATGTGGCTTGCATGATACTTCAGTGCAGACCATAGTGAACTAACAAATATGCAAGACAATTAAAAGCTATTATATCTGAGGAGTGGACTTGGAGATTCAGAATGCAGTAAAGACTCACGTTTCTTTGCTTATCCTTTTATACTTTGTGATTTTTTAAGTCTGTAAATGCAGTATTATCTGTTACATAATTGAGCAAAAGAATTAGTTGCTACCTGGGTCCTGGATTGGTTTCTGTGTGTTAGGTCATCCCTGGTCTGCTAGTCCTTAGACATAAAGTACCTGTGACTTTTTCACTGTTCATCCCATATTACCTTGGCATTTTTAGTAGGATTTGCAACAGTGGTCATTGGGATTAGCCTGAGAAACATTTGTTGCTTTGCACTCCCACCCGAACTATTCTCCCACTTCAATTTATCCTGTCCCGACTGAGCAGAGGAGAAATGAGAAAGATAGAGGCATGGGTAAGGACAACAAAAGAGAAAATTCAGTATATAGACTATTTTTGACACTTAGAGAAGGTTAATAACCTAAGAGATGCCTTTACAGTCTCAAAAAAAAAAAAAAAAAAGGTTGAGCAGACTTCCACATCCATCCCCAAGACCCCTAAAATCTGGACATAAGTTTGTCTCTCTCTCTGTGTTTATCTGAGAAGGGAACAAAAAAGTGTAGAAGTATTAAAAAAAAAAAAATCCATCATATTCCCCTGGTCCCTCATGGCCCGTATAATAGATATTTCTGAGATTTGAAAAATGCCATGCGTCTGCCATTTAAAAGTCACATCTGAATATACTTGCTACCTTCTAAGTAATCTTTTATTTTTAATTGTAATATTATTTATGAGTTTTCACTCACTCGGAATTCTGTGTCACTTTCAGAGCGATGGTATGAAACACAATACATCAGGAGAAAGATATGTGCTGATGAATTATGGTTCTGAATGTCATCGTTCTGGTGATGTATATTAGAATAGGGATGGAGCAGTGAAGTTGAGGGATGAGTTTGTGTGCTGTGCATTCTTGAATGATCCCCCAGAAAACTGTGATAGAATATCATGCTTGTTTAGCATCGTATCATCACAAAGTATTTGCCTGCAGAGGGAACCATTTTGCAAGGTAAGTAAGCATATATACCATCAAGACACTGGGCCACATCCCTCTTAAAGGACTAAAACAAAGCGTAAGAAAAAAAAATCTAACTGATTGCATCTGAGTAGAAATAATCCAAATCCCATCCTTATAATTCAAATCAACTACCTTGATTTAGTGGGCTGGTAGGGATAGGCTGTGTAGATGATAATAGTCATTTAGAAAATTCTTCAGATGATGTTAAATTCTTAACTCTGAAAACGCTGGCTATATGTAATTATGCTGTAGATTTCTTGCATATCTTCATATTCATAATTACCTGGTATTTAACTTTCAATAACGACATTATTAAATCTGAGGGTGACAGCCCTTCACTTGTGACATTTAATTTGCTTTTCAATTTTCCTTCTTCCCTTGGTCCTTTAAATGATTCTTAAAGGCAAATAGCTGAGGAGGTACTGTCAGTCTTGCAGAATAGCAGCTATGGTGATTTTCCGTGAGAAATAGATTCACAATAAATGTCAGGGTCTGAGTTTTGGTTAATGACTTCTCAGGCAGTATATAGATACCTGTATTTCAGAGTAGTGTCTTTTACGCACAAAAATATCAGTGGTCAGATGCTAAGTATCTTTTTATGAGTTAAGAAAGAGTGCTTTAAGGTATGGCTGCTTCTAATCATGCCATAGGCCATTATTTACACAGCAAATTTCCTTGCTGTCTGCTTTTTCCTGATGATAAAGTCAAACAGTTTACCTTTCTATCTGAAGGTGAGCTGAAGGACAAATCTCACTTATTTACTCTCCTGCAGATAAATCTTTCCTTCCAGTTCTTTCTCACACACTCAAGAATTTAAAACAGTATCCATAATTATTTTTCAAATTGTGAAGTAAATATTTTTAAAAGAAACATATACAGTAAATAAGGAAATATAGTTGATGGGGCTTTGGGATTTTCCAATAGGGGAATTTTATCTGGGAAATCTTTCTACATCTTTCTACACTAGAAATACATTCTAGTGAAACTGAAGGTAACCTGAGTCTAGAAGCGAATAAGTATATTCTCATGATTTTATGAAAGGTGTAATATGCCTGGGGGCTTCCCAGGTGGCTCAGTGGTAAAGAATCCCCCTGCCAATGCTGGAGACACAGGAGATGTGGGTTTGATACCTGGGTTGGGAAGGTTCTCTGGAGTAGAAAATAGCAACTCACTCCAGTATTCTTGCCTGAAAAATCCCATGGACAGAGGAGCCTCTCAGGCTACAGTCCTCGGGGTCACAAAGAGTTGGGCACACCTGAGGCTGCACGCAGATAGTTCACCCAGCAGTAGACATTACTGACGATTGCTCAGCTAATATCTGCTGCACAAGCAATAGCGCTCCGTAGTGTCCTCAAAAGAAAGTTTCCTTTTTCCCAGCAGGTTATAAATGTTCCTGCAGTTGGCACTACTCCTTTAATTAACATATTATTCAATGCGTCTTTATAAGCCACTTATCTCCTATTGTACAGAACTCATTCTAAAGGTGGAAGAAGGAGAATTTCACTTTGGGGACTCTCTGCTGCTGATTTTTTTTTTTTTTTAATTATTTTTCTACTGGTTAATACCATAGAAAATTGTTGCTGAAGGAACAATCAGAGGGCATGTCCCCAATATCAAACATAATGCAGGGACGCGTTTTGCATTGCTAGCTCGTGATTCACTTGGCATGCAGGATATGTTTGTCTCTCCCCATCTTTCTGACTGTGCCATCCTGTGATGGAGGCTGTCATCTGGCTGGTCCTTCATTCGCTCACTGTGCTCCAGCCAACTTGCAGCTGTCTACCTTTGAGCTTGTGTTGGGTGTTGGAGCCCACACAGCCCACAAGCCTGGGAGGCTCAAAATATCAAAAATGCCTCCCAGGAGCAGATCCCATCTCAAGACTGATGCAGTCTGTATCTCAATACTCTCCAGTTTCTTTTCTTGCTGGAAGGATAACCTTGAGACATGCATTCTATATTGGTTTACAGAGTTCTTCAGGGGAATTAAACTCCACTGGTGCCCAACGATAAACTTGCTTGATAACATTCTCATTACTGGCCGCTTTTCCTTCCTTGTCCCTTGGTCTGATTCCACTACTAGTGTTTCTTGGGGGTCACCTCTCAAATATTGGGTTGACCAAAAGGTTCATTCAGATTTTTCCATAATATCTTACAGAAAACCCGAATGAACTTTTTGGCTAACCCAATAAATTCAGTTCAGTTCAGTTGTTCAGTTGTGTCCGGCTGTTTGCGACCCCATGAATTTCAGCACGCCAGGTCTCCCTGTCTATCATCATCTCCCGGAGTTCACTCAGACTCATGTCCATCGAGTCCGTGATGCCATCCAGCCATCTCATCCTCTGTCGTCCCCTTCTCCTCCTGCCCCCAATCTCTCCCAGGATCAAAGACTTTTCCAATGAGTCAACTCTTCGCATGAGGTGGCCAAAGTACTGGAGCTTCAGCTTTAGCATCATTCCTTCTAAAGAAATCCCAGGGCTGATCTCCTTCAGATTGGACTGGTTGGATCTCCTTGCAGTCCAAGGGACTCTCAAGAGTCTTCTCCAACACCACAGTTCAAAAGCATCAATTCTTCAGCACTCAGCCTTCTTCACAGTCCAACTCTCACATCCATACATGACCACTGGAAAAACCATAGCCTTGAAATGGACCTTTGTTGGCAAAGTAATGTCTCTGCTTTTCAATATACTATCTAGGTTGGTTATAACTTTTCTTCCAAGGAGTAAGCGTCTTTTAATTTCATGGCTGCAATCACCATCTGCAGTGATTTTAGAGCCCAAAAAAATAAAGTCTGACACTGTTTCCACTGTTTCCCCATCTATTTCCCATGAAGTGATGGGACTGGATGCCATGATCTTCGTTTTCTGAATGTTGAGCTTTAAGCCAACTTTTTCACTCTCCTCTTCACTTTCATCAAGAGACTTTTTAGCTCCTCTTCACTTTCTGCCATAAGGGTGGTGTCATCTGCATATCTGAGGTGATTGATATTTCTCCCAGCAATCTTGATTCCAGCTTGTGTTTCTTTCAATCCAGCATTTCTCATGATGTACTCTGCATATAAGTTAAATAAGCAGGGTGACAATATACAGCCTTGACGTACTGCTTTTCCTATTTGGAACCAGTCTGTTGTTCCATGTCCAGTTCTAACTGTTGCTTCCTGACCTGCATACCGATTTCTCAAGAGGCAGGTCAGGTGGTCTGATATTCCCATCTCTTGAAGAATTTTCCACAGTTTCTTGTGATCCACACAGTCAAAGGCTTTGGCATAGTCAATAAAGCAGAAATAGATGTTTTTCTGGAACTCTCTTGCTTTTTCCATGATCCAGCAGATGTTGGCAATTTGATCTCTGGTTCCTCTGCCTTTTCTAAAACCAGCTTGAACATCAGGAAGTTCATGTATTGCTGAAGCCTGGCTTGGAGAATTTTGAGCATTACTTTACCAGCGTGTGAGATGAGTGCAATTGTGCTGTAGTTTGAGCATTCCTTGGCATTGCCTTTCTTTGGGATTGGAATGAAAACTGACCTTTTCCAGTCCTGTGGCCACTGCTGAGTTTTCCAAATTTGCTGGCATATTGAGTGCAGCACTTTCACAGCATCATCTTTCATACCCAAATAACTGATTCAGGGTCTACTTCTAGGGAAACTCAAACTAAGACACTCCTGTCTCTTTTTCTTGATTCTTACCTTTCAGATATATAAATGTTAGGATAGCCAAGGGCTTAGTCCTTGGACCACTTCTCTTAAATAAATTTATTTCCTCGATGAATTCACCCAGACTTAAGATTTCAAATATTATCAAAATTATGCCTAAAGCTCTGTCTTCTTTCTAGAATCTCAACTATCAAATTTATATATGTGTATAGAATGTCTGTATAAATCTGTATGTGTGTGTATCTCTGTTTACCTTCATTTAAACATTTATTTGTGGTAAGTCACTTAACTGTTGCTTATTGATGTGCATATAGATTTCTCAGGAGGCAGGTTTTTCTATAAACCAAAACTATGGCTTTTCCAGTGGTCATGTATGGATGTGAGAGTTGGACTGTAAAAACTGAGTGCCAACGAATTGGTGCTTTTGAACTGTGGTGTTGGAGAAGACTCTTGAGAGTCCCTTGGACAGCAAGGCGATCCAACCAGTCCATCCTAAAGGGAATCAGTCCTGAATGTTCATTGGAAGGACTGAAGCTGAAACTCCAATACTTTGGCCACCTGATGCGAAGAGATGACTCATTTGAAAAGAACCTGATGCTGGTAATGATTGAAGGTGGGAGGAGAAGGGGACGACAGAGGATGAGATAGCTAGACAGTATCACCAACTCAATGGACTTGAGTTGAGTTTAAGCCTAGTGTGCTGCAGTCCATGGGGTCACAAAGAGTCAGACACAACTGAGTGAGTGAATTGAACTGAAAGTCACTTCAGTTGTGTCCGACTCTTTGCAACTCTGTGGACCATAGCCTGCCAGACTCCTCTGTCCATGGGATTTTCCAGGCAAGAATACTGGAGTGGGTTGCTGTGCCCTTCTCCAGGGGGCAAACATGTCTCTTAAGTCTCCTGCATTGGCAGGTGGGTTCTTTACCACTAGCATCACCTGAGAAGCCTCAGTTATCTACTTTGTTTTAGTAACTAAGTCGTGTCTGACTCTCTTGTGACTCCATGAACTGTAGCCCACCAGGCGCTTCTGTCCATGGGATTTCCCAGGCAAGAATCCTGGAGTGGGTTGCCATTTCCTCCTCCAAGATACCTACTTGGCATCTCAAAATTACATGTTCCAAACCCAACTCTTGAATTTCCCTCTTAAGTTACTGGGAACTGAATATTTCATAAGATGTAATATATTGCTCCTAATTTTGTCAAGAAAAAACATGCCTCCTTCATATTTGTATGTGATTTCTTCGATTATTTAAAGAAAATGGGCACATCTCTTTTCCAGACACACTTCTGTTTCTCTAAGATTCTCTGGGATACAGGTTTGATAAACCTGCTTTACTCAGATGTCCTCATGTAACAACACTCTTAGATTGATCACATTCTTCTCTGTAAATGTTAAATATCCCAGTTTCAATTGTTTCTCTCAAAATATGGCAACTAGAATTAAATTCGATATTTTTGATATGGTCTAGTCAATGTGAGCCATGTCCCTTTCTCTCTCATGCACACACACACTCACTTGATCGGGATATGTACATTGTTTGCAGGTCCTTGTATTGAACATCATCTTATATGTCAAGCAGTGTTATTGTTTAGCTGTTCTTTTAAATAAAACTGGACAATCATAGCTAGAAAAGAAGCCCAACACATCTTGACAGGTTTTCACAGGTCTTGTTATTTTAAATGTAATTCTAAGATACTTTCTAAATTTGGGAAAGGGCATTGTGAGAGGATCAGAAAAAGAATGTAAATCTGTCCAAAGACAAAAAACACTGTGGTGTTTACTTTGAGTAGTTTTTTTCTTTGTGACATTTATCTCAATGGCCTATTGACCTGTTTATCCTCTCTTTGGGGGAATCTGCAAGTATGAGTGAGCTGTGATATTTGAAAGAAAATAGAAATTATTATTATTATTTTTTGGTAGAATGGAAAAGCCTTTTCTTCCCCTGTCAACTCGGTATAGGTAAGCAATAATCAGTCCTTTGGCTTAAGAAGATGGATTTCATTTGGTGTAGGAATCATCAAGCCTTAAGAGGAGACAGTTTATTTAGCCCTACTGCGAGAGCAAGATAGGCTCTTGAGGAGGACATGTTCTAAGTACAGCTAATCACATAAGCAGATCAACCACTCTCCTGGTGCTAATGAAAACAGTAATAATACTGAACTCTTATATATGCATGGGATATATAGTTTCCAAAGCACTTTTGAATACAAATTCCTCTCTTCCTTTCTTCCTTCCTAGCTGGTGCTCGATATGTGCCAGGAACTGTGCTGTACACCCCAAAAAAGACATTTCCCGTGTCAGGAGAAGCAAAGTGGAATGACAGAATCTGTCATGTAACAGCCCCGATCCCAGTCACAGCATAGTGTAACCATTGGCTCCTTCTGAAGGTGATTGATGTAAACTCCATGAAAACTCACCACACTTGCACAACAAAGCTAATTTTCTTGATGCCTCCCTCTAGGTCAATAGGTATACAATGGTTTGGCGTGTATTTTTAGACATAAGGCAGTTGTTCCTCAGTGGTCGGACAGAAGATGATTTGAAACAATGATTTTCATCAAAATGAAAAAATCAGAACAATATTAAAATGAACCTGAATTAAAAATACAGAAGCTCATTTCAGTGTTTCAGAGATTAAAACTGATGTTTTAAACAAAATTCAGTTTGTCAATAAGAATTCATCTAGAAAGGACTTTATCTCAATGCTTAACATGAAAATATTATCCAACATGGAGTATGACAACCAATGAGAAATTGCTATGTAAAATTAGCTTTATAATGCCAAGAGTTTCAATATGATGATATTAACAGAATAGGAATGTTGGTTATAAGTTCAAAGGGGGCTAAACTTAGTAATGATACCTGAACTTCTTGAAGTCTATGCAATTCATTGACTCGTATGCCTTGATGTGGCTAGATGGTAATTGGGCTTTCACCATTATTAATTTTTAAACACTGCAGAAGAATAAGATAATAACTTTTGCATGTATATTTGAGGACTTTCACATCGATATCGCAAGAACTGATAAAACTTAATTTCAAAATTAATGAATGAGGGTACATCTAAATGAGGTTTTTTAGATTGAGTTGTGAACTCAGCTGTTTCAGAGAGCTGTTATTTTTATCCCTGCTGGATGGAAAAAGGTGGCAGGATAATATCAGTAACCCTAAGATAAGGAAGGAAGCCCGCTACACTAGGATACACTGGGATTTGCGTTTATTTGGGTTTTATGAGAAAAGAGGTCATTATTTTCCAATTTTAAGACCAATGGAATCTTTGTGTTTCTAAGGCTCATTTTGTGATGAGAATATCTGTAACCTTTGACTGCAGAAATACGGGAATTAGGAGGATTAGCGTCATCTTAAGGATATCCTAGCCAATGCCAGGTTTATTTTCCTTTTACTGATGTGAGAATCTAAATGGGTTTATTATATCCTATTTTCAGTGTGAGCATGCCGCGTTACCTGTGTTGGTGGGAGGTGCAGAAGGGCCTGCTATGTCTATTTGATATACGATCACTATGATCAGTGTCTCTGGGAGCCTGGCTTATTAATGACTTGTTAGTGAAGTTGTAGAGATAATTTAAATGTGATGGGCTGCAGCGTTTTCCAGTGGGCAGTCTCGACTGTGTCAGGCTTCCTGATACCGTCTTTTAAAAAACCTTTTTATTTGATTCTGACTTCGCTGGTGGCTCGGTGGTACAGAATCTCCCTGCCAAGTAGGAGACATGGGTTCCATCCCTGGGTCGGAAAGATCCCCGGGAAAAGGAAATGGCAACCCACTCCAGGACTCTTGCCTGGGAAATCCCATGGACAGAGGAGCCTGGGGGGCTACACTCCATGAGGTCACAAAAGAGTCAGGACACAACTAAATAACAACATAGTTGATTAACAGCATTGTGTTAGTTTCAGGTGTACAGAAAATGATTTGGTTATACATATATCTATTCTTTTTAAGATTCTTTTCCCATTTAGGTTGTTACATAATATTGAGCAGAGTTCCCTGTGCTATATGGTAGGACCTTGTTGGTTATCCATTTTATTTATTTTTTAAATTGTTTGTTTCTGCTATACAACATCATGAATTGGTATTCATACATACTTACACATATATATGTATCCTGATATCTTAAACCTTGAAAGAAATAGGAAGGATTTTGCTCCATCTATTATGCATTTTTTGAAAGTTGATTTTTAAACTGTCAACCAGTCTGAATTTGTGGAAAGCAACGTTGTTAAAAGTGTTCAACATAATTCAACATATATTTTCTAAACCCCATTTTGTGCCATTTCCTGTTTAGCTACTTAGAATTCTATGAAAGCTCCTCAAATATCTACTTTGTGTTGTGTTGACTTGAATTGGCAACGTGGGAATAGTTAAAAAAAAATTAAAAGCTGACCACTAAAATAAAAATTTAGAAAGTGTTTTATTGAAAGAAACATCAGTTCAGTCGCTCTGTCGTGTCCAACTCTTTGCAACCCCATGAGTCGCAGCACACCAGGCCTCCCTGTCCATCACCAGTTCCTGGAGTTCACTCAGACTCATGTCCACTGAGTCCGTGATGCCATCCAGCCATCTCATCCTTGGTTGTCCCCTTCTTCTCCTGCCCCCAATCCCTCCCAGCATCAAAGTCTTTTCCAATGAGTCAACTCTTCGCATGAGGTGGCCAAAGTACTGGAGTTTCAGCTTCAGCATCATTCCTTCCAAAGAAATCCCAGGGCTGATCTCCTTCAGAATGGACTGGTTGGATCTCCTTGCAGTCCAAGGAACTCTCAAGAGTCTTCTCCAACACCACAGTTCAAAAGCATCAATTCTTTGGTGCTCAGCTTTCTTCACAGTCCAACTCTCACATCCATACATGACCGCTGGAAAAACCATAGCCTTGACTAGACGGACCTTAGTCAGCAAAGTAATGTCTCTGCTTTTGAAAATGCTATCTAGGTTGGTCACAACTTTTCTTCCAAGGAGTATGCGTCTTTTAATTTCATGGCTGCAATCACCATCTGCAGTGATTTTGGAGCCCCCCAAAATAAAGTCTGACACTGTTTCCCCATCTATTTCCCATGAAGTGATGGGACCGGATGCCATGATCTTCGTTTTTTGAATGTTGAGCTTTAAGCCAACTTTTTCACTCTCCTCTTTCACTTTCATCAAGAGGCTTTTAAGTTCCTCTTCACTTTCTGCCATAAGGGTGGTGTCATCTGCATATCTGAGGTTATTGAGATTTCTCCCGGCAATCTTGATTTCAGCTGTGTTTCTTCCAGTCCAGCATTTCTCATGATGTACTCTGCATATAAGTTAAATAAGCAGGGTGACAATATACAGCCTTGACATACTCCTTTTCCTATTTGGAACCAGTCTGTTGTTCCGTGTCGAGTTCTAACTGTTGCTTCCTGGCCTGCATACAGATTTCTCAAGAGGCAGCTCAGGTGGTCTGGTATTCCCATCTCGAAGAATTTTCCACAGTTGATTGTGATCCACACAGTCAAAGGAGCGTGTAATCAGAGAATTAGTTTATATGTGTAATATGAGTGTGACCTATTTAGTAATAGGCAGTCTGGTCTAGCTTTCGAGGCCAGGCCTTGGCGTCTGACCACCTGGGCTCATGTTTCTGCTCTGCAGTCACCAGCTCTGTGGTCTTCGCCAGGTGCACTGTGCTTGGAGTGCAACGCTGAGTGGTTATGAGGATTACATAGGTGAGGTCATCCGGAGCACTTAGAGCAGTGCTCAGTAAATGTCAGCAGTGACCTTTACTACCTTCCATTCTGTGATGTTGTATTTACAAATCGCTTGGTCTTCTTAATGTACTCTGCTTTTGCAAAATATCTTACTGCTATGTTGATCAGACAGATATGAAATCAGATTTTGTGTTTTTGGAGGCTGGTGGGGTGGGAACTGTATATATTCCAAGAGCTTTCAAAGATAATATTTTTAGAATTTTTATAAACACTATTATATTTTATAAATCAGTATTTTGAAAAATATATAATAGTAATTTTCCAATTTTTTTCTGAATGTATTGAAAGTAATATTCATATTGAAACATTCAAATAATATAGCAGTGTTCTAAGGCAGAGATTTCTTTGTGGAAACATACATGTAACTGCGCATGCATATGCTATTACTAGACTGATGAGTATTTTGCTTTTTGTGTCTCTGAAAAAAGCAGCTTTATTGAGGGGTAATTTACATGCTATAAAATTCACAATGTTAATTCAATTGATTAATCCACATTACAGGCTGATTGTTTACCAGCCGAGCCACAGGGCAGCCCAAGAATACTGGAGTGGGTAACCTATCCCTTCTCCAGTGGATCTTCCCAACTCAGGAATTGAACCAGGGTCTCCTGCATTGCAGGCAGATTCTTTACCAATTGAGCTATCAGGGATGTTTTTATTAAATTGACAGTTAACTGTACAAGCAATACCACAACTTAGTTTTAGAATATTTCCATCACCTCAAAGATTTCTATCTCCATTTGCAGGCAAGCTCTGGTCCCACCCAGTCCCAGGCAAGCATTGATCTGTTTCCATCTCTATAGATTTCTTTTTTTTAGCATTTTGTATATTGGAATCATGCATTGTGTGTTTTCTTTTTACCTTGGTAAGCCTGTATGAATACTTCTGTAGGATTAATTCCTTAAAGTATAATTTCTGGGTCAAATGTTACAATAAATTTTAGATTTTGATATATACTTCTAAATTATTTTCTAAAAGGCAGTACCAAATTTATATGCCCACCAATGAGTACCTGATTCCCAATGTTTTCACATATATAGTATATTTGTAAATTTTTGTTAATGTGATAGGTTAAAAAGTGATTATTATTTTTTTTGTTTTAATATTCATTTGATTAGTAGTGAAGCTAAACATCTTTTCATATTTGAATGAGCCCAATGCTTTTATGGTTTAATGGATGGATTATCAGCTCCTATTGTTTTTAATATCAAAGAATCAGACACGACTAAGCAACTGAACTGAACTGAATTTTCTTTTTAGAGTTTTACTGTTGATGTATGGAAAACATTTTAAAAACTATTTTTTATATCATTTACATTGTTTTTCTGTTGGCCTTGTGTTTTTCAAGTTATGAAAGTTTTGTTTTTAATATGGTAAGCCTGTTTTTTTTAATGGAGGTATAATTGATATAGCATTCAGGTGTACAACATAGTGATTTGATATTTTTATATATTGCTAAATGATCACCACAGTGTCTAGTTAACATCTTAGAGTTACAGAATTATTTTCCTTGTGATGAGAACTTTTAAAGTTTATTCTCTTGACAACTTTCAAATATGCAATACAGTATTAAGCATAATCACCATTGCTATACAGTATATCCCCATGACTTGCTTCTTTTATAACTGAGTGAGTTAGTGTAATATTCTCGAGGCCTATCCATGATGAACCAAATTGCAGAGTTTCCTTTTTTGAATGGCTAAATAATATAATGTATGCATGCGTGTGTGTGAATCACATTTTTTTTTAGTCCATTCATCCATCAGTGGACGCTGAGGTTGTTTCCATATCTTGACTGTTGTAAATAGTTCAGTGAACGCTAGAGTGCATATATCTCTTTGACTTAACATTTTAATTTTCTTTGAATTAACATCTGGAATTGGAACTGCTGGATCATGTGATAATTCTATTTTTAATACTTTGAGTTGCCTCTGTACTCTTTTCCAGAGTGGCTGCACCAATTTATATTCCCATCAATAGTGCACGAGGGTTCCTGTTCTATTGGGAGTGACTCTCAGGAGTGACCAGCCCTGTTTTCATCTTCCCCATAGAGTTGACAGAAAGTTAACATTTGGGGGCTTACTTGATATTCTGCCTTGTTTGCTTCCCCTCTCCCCCTGCCACCAATCCCATTGAACCTCTCTGCTCACCTTTTCCTGGGAATACTCTCAGATAGATCTGTTACATGTGAACTTTCATCACAGTGTCTCAGAAACCCAACCTGGAACCCACTGAAGGATTTAAGCAGAAGAATTTGTATGTAGTATTAGTTGAAGTGAAACTCACTGTTTCTTTTTTGTGTGTAGATATCAAAGATTTCCAACAGGATTTTCCTGTTTTGCTTAGCTTCTTCTTTACAGATTTATTTTTAGAGCAGTTTTAGGTTCACCATGGAATTGAGCAGAAAGTATAGAGTTCCTAATACCCCATGACCTCTCACATTCATAACCTTCACATGTCAGTATCCTCCACCAGAATGGTATGTTCATCATGTGCGATGAACATTCACATGTCATTATCACTCAAAGCCCATAATTTATATTAGAATTCACTCTTGTTTTATGTTTTATGAAAGTGAAAGACAGTCATGTCCAACTCTGCAACCCAATGGACTATACAGCCCATGGAATTCTCCAGGCCAGAATACTGGAGTTGGGTAGCCTTTCCCTTCTCCAGGGGATCTTCCCAACCCAGGGATCGAACCCAGGTCTCTTGCATTACAGGCAAATTCTTTACCAGCTGAGTCACAATGGAAGCCCAAGAATCCTAGAGTGGGTAGTCTATCCCTTCTCCAACAGATCTTCCCGACCCAGGAATTGAACTGGGGTCTCCTGAATTGCAGGCAGATTCTTTATCAACTGAGCTATCAGGGAAGTCCTTATGTTTTATGGGTTTGGACAAACAACCCATCCACCGTTATATTTTCAGACACAGTAGCTTCACTGCCTTAAAAATCATCTGTGCTTTGCCTGCCATCTTTCTGTCCCCTCAACCTCTGCTCACCACTACCACTCTTATACCACCTCCATGGCTGTGCGGTGTCCAGGATGCCACATGGTTGGAACCATATAGTATAAAGTCTTTTCAGATTGCCTTCTCTCCACAGTAATATGCGTTTCTGTTTCCTCCATGAATTTTCATGGGTTGATAGCTTATTTCTTTTAAACACTGAGTTATATTCCATTGTCGGTATGTACCCTAGGTCATTTATGCATTAACCTACTGAAGGATATCTTGGTTGCTTCCAAGTTTTGCAGTTGTGAATAAAACTCCTATAAATATTTGTGTACAGGTTTGTACAGACAGGTTTTTCGCCTCATTTGGGTAAATATCAAGGAGCCTGATTGCTGGATATTGGGGAAAATTATGCTCAGTTTTGGAAGAAACCACCAGACTATCTTTCAAAGTGCTGTTTCCATGTTGTGTTTACACTTACAGTGAATGAGAGTTCCTGTTGGTTTCTGTTTTTTTGACAGCATTTGTTATTGTCAATGTGTTTGGATTTTGGCTATTCTTATAGCTATGTAGGGGTAGCTCATTGATTTTTTTTTTCTTTTCTAATTTTTTCTTTTTGCTACTGTGGTTCTACTCTCGGTTACATACACAATAGAAATGCATGTAGATGTGTATCAAGAGCTGCGTACCTGATTGATTGGAGCAGCACTATCCATCATAGCTAAAGATAGAAAATAACCCATGTCCCTATTGCTAAATCTCTTCAGTCATGTCCGACTCTGTGTGACCCCATAGACAGCAGCTCACCAGGCTCCCCGTCCCTGGGATTCTCCAGGCAAGGTCACTGGAGTGGGTTGCCATTTCCTTCTCCAATGCATGAAAAGTGAAAGGGAAGTCACTCAGTCGCATCTGACTCTTAGTGACCCCATGGACTACAGCCTACCAGGCTCCTCCATCCATGGGATTTTCCTGGCAAGAGTACTGGAGTGGGGTGCCACGTCACTATTGATAGTAGATTAAATAAATAATTGCTCACATATTCATATAATAGAGTATTATATTACTATATTACAACTAAAGTGAATGAACTTTTGTTATACACAAGTAGATGAGGTTCACAAAAAATAGTAAGAAAAAGAGGCCAGATAGCAAATACTATATACTGTGTGGTACAGAACTAAATTATAATGTTATAAATAGCAATTATTGCCTTTGGGAAGAAGATGGGAGGTGTTCACTGGGAAAAGGCTTGAAGGGGTCATATTTCAAATGTTTATTAAATATCTGAGCATGGAGATCAGATCAATAGGCAATTGGATCCATAGAGTCCACAGGGTGTGGAGGGAGATCAGGCTGGAGATATAAGTTTGGAGTCATCAGTATATCAATCAGTTTGGGCCACAGAAGATGAGGAAATTACCTAGGGAGAGGTTTCAGATAGAAAAGAATAAACGGATAAAACTGAGTCTTAAAGTTAATGGAGAAGATGAATAAGTATTAGAAAATTTGTGGAACAGAAGAAATCAGAAGAAAAAAAAAACTTCCCAGAAAGAAACAAAGAATGCAGTGTTCAGAATGAAAAGGCTCAGATAGTGTTAAGCACAATGAATGTGTAAAGAGACACTAAGATTTAATGGACTGGGAAGCCTGGTGTGTTGCAGTCCATGGGGTCACAAAGAGTCGGACATGACTGAGTGACTGAACTGAACTGAGAGAGATAATTGTGACTTTTAGAACAGCATAGATGAGACCATTCCCAAAACCAGGCTATGGAGAAGTTAAAACAGAAGTTGCCTACAAAGGAATGAGATTAGATTCCTTACCAACAACATTTTATACTCAAAGATAATAGCCAATAAATCAAAGGTGATGATTGAATGAACTTTTTCAGATCAAGATGGTTGAGTATCCTTTTTTAGAAAGTTCCTTGAGGATATGCTTCAGAAAAAAAAAAGGGGGGAAACATATCAGGAGAAAATATGCAGAATTTAGGAAACAAAAGATTCAAACCAGAATGCAGTGATGGAAATTCTGTGTGCTAGGCCTAAAACGCAGTCTCAGTCTATATTATGGAAAGAGAAGGAAGACACCAAAAAGGTGGTCTCTGGAAAGGAAAGAAAAGAAGACTGAAAAGATAGATAATATGATTGTGAATCTCAAAATATTTGAGAATGTGCTAAAGGAAATTGATAAACTATGAAAAAGGAGAACACAATTGAACTGATTCTAAGTATATTATACTTTAACCAGAAAACAGCACTGGAAAAGAATATGGAGGCCTAGCTTGGGATATAGTTCATTATTGACATGACCACAGTAAATCACGTGCCACTTACAGTTTTCATCTTTTAGAATAAGCCTATGGAAAATTGTAGGAAGTTTATAGAACAGCTTGTAAAAAGTATCCACTCTGCTATTATTAAAAGTGTAGATCTGGTTGATGGACAGATGGTGGAAGGGAAGAGGGAAGGAGACAAGGATGAGAGTTTTCTTGTCTTGTCATCTTGTAAAGCAGGGAGCCGAGATGTATTGTGCTTAATTTTGGGCCAAGAAATAGGGTTTTAACTTGTTTTGTTGTTACTGCAGAAACTATGGTCTTATAAGCTTCTCTCTCTATAAAACTATATATAGAGGGAAAGATTTGGAGAGGTGAGGAGTAATGTAAGTGAGCAAATTCCTCATCTACCATGGCAGGAGGCCAGTAGCTAAGAAATGGAGGTGGTGGTGGTGTTCAGTGTACGACACTTTGCAACGCCATGGACTGCAGCACGCCAGGCCTCCCTGTCCATCACCAACTCCTGGAGTTTGCTCAAACTCGTGTACCTTGAGTTGGTGATGCCATCCAACCATCTCATCCTCAGTTGCCCCGTCTCCTCCTGCCCTCATTCTTTTCCAGCATCAGGGTCTTTTCCTCTGAGTTGGCTCTTCCTATCAGGTGGCCAGAGTATTAGAGATTCAGCTTCAGCATCAGTCCTTCCAGTGAATATTCAGGGTTGATTTCCTTTAGGATTGACTGGTTTAATTTCCTTGCTCTCTATGGGACTCTTAAGAATCTTCTTCAGCACCACAATTCAAACGCATTAATTCTTCAGTGCTCAGCCTTCTTTATGGTCCAACTCTCACACCTGTACATTACTCCTGGAAGAATGGTGGTGTAAATGTGTTAATTAAGTGTTTGAAGGTGAGCCCCAGGAAAATAAAAAGGAATTGGTTAAAGTGTTTTCTTCTGGGATTTAAGACTCTGTGGGCGGGCAGGCATAAAACAGGGAAATTTTGGTTTTATTTAGAAGTCCTTCTGTTCATTTTGCTTCATAAATCATATGCATTTATGACTGACTAAAAATGAAAACGAAAAATTAAATTATAAAATGGAAATGATTCTAAAATAAGAACATTAATTAGGAAAATACTGAAAAGACAGTTTAAAACAAACAGAAAAAGCCCCACAGGAAGCCTGGAGTCTGTGTTTTAAAATACCACAATTGGCAACCTAGACCTCAGTGAGTGCTTTGAACCGAAACCCTATGGGACTTGTTGGCAAGAAAAAAACAGTCATAAGAAAAAAAATGGTTTTTGAAAATGAAATTAGGAGGATGAAGATACTGTAAAGTTGCAGACCGGAAATCTAGGCATGCCGGCAGCTTCCTCTCCACCCCGTTTCCACTGCCAGAGTTTATAAAACCTTTTGAAATGAGTTCAGAGCCAATATAGAAAAGTAATTAAAACACAAAAGGCAAGAAAGCACCAAAGAATTAGTGGAACTAACTGCAGATCAGGGATAAAAAGGAGATACTACAGCAGGTAAAGTGTTTCTTAGGTCTTTATTGAGAAAGGGAGGAACGAGATTTGCACTCTTTAATTGCCTTTTGAAGCAGGTAGAGGGAAAGGAATGGATCAGATAGTAACAGATAAGGAGGGAGAATTCAGATCAAGGATGGACGTATTTGGCAGGAACGCCATCAGTTTCTCCTCCTGCGCCCATATGGAGGCAACTTCAGAAACTTCCTCCTCTGCAGTCTTCCAGGATAGCCACTGAAACTGGCATGTGAGATGAAGGCTTTGATCTAGGTAAACCTAACTGAAAGAGGTATGATCAAATCACTTAGCTCCTGCTGAATTTGTTAAAAACTCAGACCCAAGCTTGACAGGTTTAAGAGAAAGAATATTTATTGTTTTGGGTGGAACACAGAAAAAAATATCTTCCAATAGAGAGGTGAGAAGTGCCCTGAGCATTAGTGGAACTGTTGCAGACAGGGGGACCCCTTCCCAGGGCCCGAGAGTGGGCTCTTTTCTAACACTCGGAAATGAATTGTCCTAGGAAACACACGTGCTGACAACCCAAGAGACCTTATTGGGAAGGGGTGCCTGGCAGAAAGCAGCAGGGTAAGGGAACCCAGGAGGTCTGCCCTGCCACGCGGCTCACAGTCTCGGGTTTTATGGTGACTGGTTTAGTTTCTGGGTTGTCTCTGGACAGTCCTGACTCAGGGTCCTACCTGGTGGCGCACGTATCTCTCAGCCCAGATAGAGTCTAGCCAGAAGGATTATGGGAGGTGGTAGGACATGTGGAATATCCTTTGACCTTTCTCGAATTCTTCCAGTTGGTGATGGCTTGTCAGTTCTATGTTCCTTACCAAGATCTCCTGTCATAACGTAACTCGTGCAAATGGTTACTGTGGTGTCTGGCCACGGTGGGCAGTTGTAGTCGGTGTTTCTCCTAACGGTACTACTGACAATTTAGCGAGGAGCTTATCCAGTGACCTGTATATGACCTTCATCTCAGGTTACTAGACCATGGAAGTGTCTGAGTTCAAGTGAAACTTGAGGTAAATTTAAAGGGCATTAACAGCTCAGTATACAGAATAAATAAATTGAGGCTAAAAGATGTTGAATGACATTTTCAAAATCAGGAATCAAATGAATGGAGAATCTTACCCTAGATCTCAGGTGCCTTGTGTCCCAGTCTGGAGCCCTTGCCCTAAATGACTCAACATTCACATCACAGGAAGTACCTAAAGATCCTAACACAAGAGGTATTAGATTTAAGAATCTAGTTTTGATCACTGAAAATGTTTACCTTGGGCACTGTTATCTTTATAAACATCCATGTCCTTAAAGAACTAGTGGCCTTCATATTATTCCTTCATGGCAGATATTACAGAATTGGAATGTGTGACAGAGACTGCTAAGGAGCCACTGGTGTTAATAGGAACATACACCCCGATGTTCCTGGAACTGGTTAGTGAGTGTCCTGTGTCTTTCTTAATAGTGTCCTCTGTCCGGAGACAACTCTCCCTGCGTCTCTTTCATTTCTAGACCTCCTATGAGTTGGATGGGCTTCCCTTATGGCTCAGCTGGTAAAGAATCCGTCTGCAATGCGGGAGACCTGGGTCTGATCCCTGGGTTCGGAAGATCCCCTGGAGAAGGGAAAGGCTCCCCACTCCATTATCCTAGCTTGGAGAATTCCATGGACTGTGTAGTCCATGGGGTTGCAAAGAGTTGGACACTACTGAGCTACTTTCACTCCAGCATGAATTGGGTAATAACTCCCTGTTACCTGGACTGTATATTTAAAGATGTTTGTAGAGTAAAAGGCCCTGGAAGATAGAGAATGTAACTCTCTGCAGAGCGAAATGCAAGCACCTTACTCCCGTTGTAAAAGATTTGAGTTCTCTAAATTCAAATTTCTTCCGCAATTTAAGCCCACTATGTTTGCATTCATCCATCCAGGCCTGTCACATTGTCTTGGGAGGACGTGGGGGGCGAGGTAAACTGGTGCACACGTGGTGATGCTCGTGGTCCTTGCAGTACCCTTGTTCCTGACCGCTCATGGTCAGCAGGGTGTTCCCGACCACGTCCTTTGCCAGAATCTGTGAGACTATGTACAGGACTTCCCTGTAACTCAGACGGTAAAGAATCTGCCTGCAATGCAGGAGACCAGGACTTTGTCCCTGGGTTGGGAAGATCCTCTGGAGAAGGGGATGGCAACCCAACAGTATTCTTGCCTGGAGAATCCCATGCACAGAGGACCCTGGCAGGCTATAGACCATGGGGTTGCAAAGAGTCAGACGCGACTGAGCGCCTAACACTACTATGAGACTGTGTCAGGGAAACTTACTATCTTGCAAGTGACACAAACTCTTAGATCCTTAAGAGTTCTTCACATTCTAAAAATTATATGTTGTACTAAACTAATGTTGAGAGCCCCTGGGCTGGGACCTCTGGTAGAGATGACATTTCCCATCTTCCTCTTCAAGGCCATGTGACCAAGCTGTGACCAGGGCAGTGTGGGCCAAGGAGTTATTTCCAGATCACAGCCATAAGAGAAATGGATATGCTTTGACCTTTCTTTTTTTTATCCAGCTGGGATACAGACCCCGTAGGGGCAGCTTGAGAAGGCATCTTAGACTCAAGTCTAAGTCATACAAGTCATCTGTTGAGGATGGCAGGACCATCCCATTAGCCTAAGACTGGCTACTTCTGGGCTGTAAGGGACATAAACATTTCTTAATTTCACTTACATCAGTGTATTTTTGGTTCCCTTTAAGGGCAGCTTGAATGTTGAATGTACTCTAAGAAATGTGGAAGCAAACTTAAAGATCTATTATTATTTTAAATAAATGAAAAAGTTGAGACCTCACATCAATAAAGGACTTGTTCATAATTACCATTAATAAAAGGAAAACTCCCATTGATTCCCTCCTCCCCTGCTCTTCACATCGCCTTTATCCAGTGTTATCGGATGATACTGGATATACAAGCACATGGTGTCCAGAGAAGTAGGAGTATAGGGAAATCTTTACAGTGAGGACAAGTAAATGGATGATAACTGGTACCAGTTACCCAGCTCTGGATGAAGAAGTGCATATAGAGATATAATTTGAGCTTTGTGAGCTGACAGCCAAGGTGAGACTGAGAAATTGCAAGGGTAAAAAGTACCCGGTGGAGGAAAAATGATTTATACTAAAGTGACGTGGTCGGTATTTCCTTTTCCATTTTCATTGCACCGTCCCCAATGCCCAATTCACTGCCTTCTTGGAATGGCTTCATTAAGCGAGTGAAATTTGAAGAGGGATCTGAGAGAGTTGAAATAGTTCTCATGGCAAATGGGTGAGGGAAAACTGGTTAAGCACTGACTTCATAAATCAAGCAGTATCTGGATGTACGACACTCATGAAATGCTGGTGGGTGTGGTGAAGATAAAGTGATTTTTAAGGCATCGTTTGTAATTGAAAAGAAAATCCATTTTTTAGGGCTTACAACACGTTCAACATTAAACATAGCAATATTGTTTTTGTAGCAAGGAAGGAAATAGTTTTGTAGAGATGACGGAGTTTGAGGTTTGCCTTGAAAAACAGAATGCTGGAAGCTGAAGTCTTGTTAATAGTTGAATTTTCAAGTGGTTCTTCATTTAACTTGAATGTCTTAAACATTTGACAAGGTTTTTTTTTTGTTGTTGTTTATTTTTTAAAGCATTTTGGTGAGCTTAGTAAAAACCTCTTCCTTAATCTTGACTCCTTGGACTCTCGTGGTTTTGTAGACTGGTGCAGAAGTGCTCTTATTTTTAATTTAATTTTTAAAGTATTTGGCTGTGCTGGACCTTAGTTGTGGCATGCAGTGTATTCGATCTTCACTGAAGTGTGTGAGTTCTTTCATTGGCGGTATGTGAGCTCTCAGTGGCTCAGTTGTGTCTGACTCTTTGGGACCCCATCCACTGTGGGCCACCAGGCTCCTCTGTCCATGGGATTCTGCAGGCAAGAATACTGGAGTGGGTAGCCATTCCCTTCTCCAGGAGAATCTTCCCTACCCTGGAATTGAACCTGGTTCTCCAGCATTTCAGGCAGATTCTATACCATCTGAGCCACTTGGAAGGGCTTCCCAGGTGGCACTAGTGGTAAAGAACTTACCTGCCAATGCAGGAGAACTAAGAGACACGGATTGGATCCCTGGGTTGGGATGATGCTGGAGAAAGGCTTGCCTTGCATTGGGAGCACAGAGTCTTAGCTGCTGAACCACCAGGGAAGTCCCCAGAAATGGCAGAGCCCCTGTTGGGCCTGAATCTTTTGCTCCAGGCCTTCTTGGAGTGTGTTGTCTCAACCACTGGCAAGGACTTGGCTTTGTTTTCCATCCTTCATATCCTCCTGTCTGTTGAAGAACCAGTCTGGGACCTTGTTCAGGCATGGGCTCTACATAGTGGTGATCGCGTGTTCCACATCATCCTCAGTGAGCATTCCTGCCCTCTTAGTGAGGTTGGTGTCTGCTTTCCCCAACACTCCATGAGTGCATCTTTGTCCCATACCCTTAATTGCTGATTTTTTTGGATTTAAGACCAAAAGCACAGACAATAAAAGTAAAAATAGCTAAACTGAACTTTATCAAAATTAAAAACTTCTGTGCAAAGGACACAATCAACAGGGTCAAAGGCAACAGAATGAGAAAAAAATATTTGCAATTATATATATGATGAGAAATCAATATCCAGAATACAGAGAGAACTCTTAAAACAATCCAATTTTTAAAAAGGACAAAAGAGTAACTAGGGCTGCTTCTATGTCTCTAGGAACCCCTGAGAAGTTCCGGTACATTCTACGAGTACTCACTGATGAGCAGCAGAAAACTGCTTTTTTCTCAACATATATAATATGTATATAAACATATATATATATATAGCTTTATAAACCTCTCATATATAATTGCAAATATTTTTCTCATTCTATAGGTTGCCTTTTGACTCTGTTGATTGTGTCCTTTACATAGAAGTTTTTAATTTTGATAAAGTTCAGTTTAGCTATTTTTACTTTTATTGTCTGTGCTTTTGGTCTTATATCCAAGAAATCATTGCCAAATCAAGTAATGAAATTGTTTCCATTGTTTTCTTATAAGAATTTTATCATTAAAGTATTAAGTTTAGGTCTTTGATCTGTTTTGAATTAACTTTTCATATGATATAAGGTGGGCTTCCCTTGTGGCCCAGCTGGTAAAGAATCCGCCCACAGTGCTGAGACCTGGGTTCGATCCCTGGGTTGGGAAGATCCCCTGGAGAAGGTAAACGCTATCCACTCCAGTATTCTGGCCTGGAGAATTCCATGGACTGTATAGTCCATGGGGTAGCAAAGGGTCAGACACGACTGAGCAACTTTCACTTCACTTCCTTCAGTGATGTAAGGTGAGTTTTCAACTTTATTCTTTTGCATGTGGCTGTCTAGTTTTTCTAGCACCATTTGTTGAATAGACTATTCTTTTCCCATTGAGTGGTTTTGGCATACTTGTTAGAAACAATTTTACTGTATACTCAAATGTTTGTTTCTGGTCATTTCATTCAGTTTCATTGATCTATATGTCTGTCTTCATGCCAGAAAGATACTGTTTTGATTACCATAGCTTTGTGATACATTTTGAAATCAGAAAGTGTGAGTCATTAACTTAATTCTTTTAAAAGACTCTTTTGGGTATTTCGGGTCCTTTGAAATTCCATATTAATTTTAGGATGAATTTTTCCATTCTAGAAATTCTCATTAAGTCTGTATATCATTCTGGTTTGTACTGACACCTTAATATTAAGTCATCCAATCCATGAGCAAGGATATCTTTCCACTTAACTTTTCTTCAGTTTCTTTCAGCAGTGTTTTGAAGTTTCCAGTGTGTAAGTCTTTCACCTCCTTGGTTAAGTTTATTCCCAGGAATTTTATTTTTTAATTACTATTATAAATGGAATTAAAAAATTTTTTTCTTTTCAGATTGTTTATTTTCAGTGTATATAAATGCAACTGATTTTTACATTTTTATTTTGTATTATACAATTGCAGAATTTATTTCTAAAATCTTTTAAAATGCAATCTTCAGGGTTTTCCACATATAGGATCATGTTGTCTGCAATCAGAGACATTTTATATCTTTCTTTCTGAGACATTTTATATCTTTCTTTCTGATTTGGATGTATTTGGTTCTTTTTCTTGCCTACTTATAATGGCTAGCACTTCTAATATGTTGTATAGGAAAGGCAAAAGCAGGCAGCCCTGTCTTGTTCCTGATCTTAGAGGAAAAGCTTTCAGTCTTTCACCGTTGAATATGGTGTTAGCTGTGAATACTGCTCACTTTTCTACTCAGGCTTATGTTCAAAGAGAGTCTATTCTGATGAAAAATAGTTTTATCTCTTGATGCGGTTAAGAGTAATATTGTGATTGCCAAATAAAATTTTATATTTTCTTCAATTTGATCGACTCATGTAACAGTTAAGGAAAGGCCTTGGAGGTGGGCGTGGCCACGTGATAGTTAACGACACTGATGACAGTAAGAAGTGACCAGTCTTGTAACTCTTGGGACAATCCTATTTCAATGATTCTTGAGTGCCTCTTCAGCTCTACGAGTTGGAATTGTCAACTGAATTTTGCTGTAAGTGGCTTTTATACTGAATCAATCAAACTCAGCTGTCCCCTTACATACTGCAGTGATTTCCCTTTGCTCTTTTGCCCCAAATACTCTGATGCCTACCCTATGTTACTATCTCCTCTTGAAAGACTTCTGTATCTCAGATCCAGTGGGTGTATTTTCTAGAGTTGAAATTGGGCTGAATCACGAAGGTTCTCAACTGTAAGCCGATATTCTTTGTAGTTTCAAGAAATACATCTCTCATGTCACTGTGCCCCAATTTTTCAAAGTGTTGCTGTAACTGATGAAGTGTAAATTCACTTATTTGAGGGTCTTTTGAAGTCAACACATTGGGTATCATATTGTAATTGGAACTTTACACTAGGTAGGTTAGGAATCTGAATTAAGCACCAAAAGAAATCAAGAGAGCAGTGTATCAAATTAATCTGAACTGGCATTTCCACACTTCATTTGAGTTTTGAGTAATGGTTTGAACAACATGTTGATAAGAGTATTTGTAAATTTCATATTTGTAAATATGGAGATATCTCCATATTGGCATGAGCATTTTCTTAATACTCTTGTTTATATCTATGGTCAGATATAGATAAAAGGCTATAGTAGAAGTTATCAGCTGTCTCAGCATGTTGTCTAAGTAACACTTTTTTGCTCAAATTTAACATATATTAAGTTCCACAAAATGAACAGTTATGGGGATGGATGGATGGTGGATGCACAATAAAGTGAGTATATTTAATACCACTGAGCTGAGCTTTACACTTAAAAATAGTTATTTTACTTACTAGGGCTTCAGTCATAGCTCAGCTGGTAAAGAATCCTCCTGTAATGTGGGAGACTTGGGTTCGATCCCTGGATTGGGAAGATCCCTTGGAGAAGGGAAAGGCTACCCACTCCAGTATTCTGCTGGTTAAAATTCCATTACACTTAAAAATGGTTAAGAAATTGTATGTGCATTTTACCACAATTAAAGAAAAGTGAAAAAAAAATGCATGCTTACTCTGACTCTGTCTAACCTCCCTTCTACCCAGCACTAGTGGTATAGGCCCAGGTTGCTTGGTTTCCAAAGAAAACAAAGAATAAGAAACGTCATTTGTTCTGTTTAGGGTAAAATGCAAAATGCTTACACATACACGGGTAGGCAATTATGCCTAACTTAAGGCCAGTTAGGATGTTAGTACAAGTAAAACTCACAAAATACTGTTCAAGAAAGAGAATTTGAAAGAAAAATATGCCATGATCATGCCCTCAACTGCTTTTGGTAAGGAAACAATAACACCTGTAACAAATTGCCTCCATTTTGCACCCACTGCTTAGCATTGGGGAGCTTTTCCACAGGCTGGTTTGTGTTCAAGAAAATTCTTCTGCTAGATACGGACTTACAGAAATGTCAGGAAGTTTCTATGCAGCTACTTCTAACATGTAGAATCATCTCAAGGCCATTTTTGGAGAGTGTTCTTCTGCTTGAGAGGGGAAAAACCATCGTGGGGGAGCTATCTCTGATAGATTTCAAATTTATTACAAGCTGAAGATCATAAGGCAAGGAGCTCTCATGTTTCTTGTGGGAGGAACAAAGCTGGAAGGTGGAGATTTATTAGCTAATGGTTGTATCTCAAGGGGCTAAAAGGGTTTTGTGTTTCTAAGAGACCCAAATTTCCAGGCCCCAAACATATATTCTGTAGTAAAATGTAGGAGCAGCGTGCTGTGAAAGGCACACCATTTCCTGTCCATCTGTGCTATGCTACCGGTCATTGCCCCCAGGCTCAGAGCATGTCACCCTCGAAGATAAAATAGTGTTTCCTTGGAGGAAGGCTGCTACTGAACTGTGGCATGTGGTTATTTGACTAAGAGCAGAGTGCTAAAATTATCATTGGGAAAAGGGGCTAAGGAGTCAATTTTATGGACTCTAGATGTGGAAAACACAAGAGAACTCTCTGGGATTCCCAAATGATTTTAATCAGCAGCCCAATTTAATGTATTGAGTCACCACAGTTGCCTACAAATCACCCAGCCCTCTGTATTTTACAGGCACTGTTTTCTGCCAATAGTGAGACTATGTGTGTTTTGATGTTACGTGGTCCAAATTTCTCCAGTTTACAAGAGGGATCAAGGATGTTGGGCTCCTCCAAAATGTTGGAAGAGAGATGGCCCTGAGGAGTTGTAAGTGCTTGAATATAATGGAAGAATTTATGTTAATTCATGGGAAAATTTATGGGCGTCCCTGGTGGCTTAGGGGTAAAGCACCTGCCTGCAATGCAGGAGACGGGGGTTCAATCCCTGGGTCAGGAAGATCTCCTGGAGTATGAAATAGCAACCAGTTCCAGTATTCTTGCATGGAAAATCCCACAGAGCATGGTGGGCTACAGTCCACAGGGTCACAAATGAGTTGGACGCTACTGAGCAAGGATCCGGAAAAATCAAGGATCAATGGAAATGTCACATTGGCATTATAATAGTATGGGTGTGAATAAAAGCATCCTAGGTTTTGCAGGCTGAAGAGCTGACTGTACAGAGTGATCACTTTGCTCTTGTTCTTTCTCATACTCATCCCAGCTCCTTCACAGCTCCAAGGTCGTGGGTGTCCCTTAGATGCAGTTAGGAGGAGCTGCCAGGAATTATGTATTCTAATTCCCCCAAATCAACAGTTCCTTTTCCTGTAAGGGTCCAGGAGAAAACTGAGATCAAGTGGAGAGAACTTTTCCTTATGTAGTTAGCTTGCTCTGAACCAGCTCACTAGATTGGAGCAGCCTCAGAAGAGATTTATAAGAATACTATATATAGAAATAATATGTATGTATATATACTGTCTATAAAAATAACACTTTATAAGAATACTATAATTTACAACTTGTTACAGTGCAACAACTTATAATTCAACACATTTGGTAGCTGAAATTTCAGCTAATCTGGATTTTTTATTGTTTGATAAAAGGGAAGCCTCTTTAAGACTGGGCCTTTTACGGGTGCCTTCTTCTCTGGTTCGTTACCTCTTTTCCAAGATCGTCGGTTTCCAATGCACTGTCCTCGTCAAGCCACTCAGATACCGCTTTTCTCTCTAGAGAAAGTTACAAGTAGAGTTTCCACTCCAGAAAAATCCACAAGTAGCGTTTTCTCTTTCGAAAAGCCCACGAGTAGTTTCCAGGCCTCTCTCTGAATCCTCATGCCAACTGCATCCCTAGAGCTTGATTAGATGAACCCTGAGCTCTGCAGTCCGAGGCTCTGGGTGAAGACTGGGATCCAGTCCAGGAGAGATGGTACAGAGATTATTTTTTCATCTTTCAATCAGTTGTCAGGATGCTGCTGCTGTTTCTGTTTCTAGGGAACCTGACAAATAACCATGTCACTTGAAACACTACTTTTTTAAAAAAGCCGCACAACCTACTACCGTATTGTTGAAAGAATTTTTCTCCTCTTCACAGGGCTGTGAGTCTGTTTAAGAGCACAGGGTATGTTCATTGTTGCAACATGAATGGTTGGTTTGCTTCTTCTCAACTGAGGTGGCACCAGAAAAAAGCATGACTGTCTTTTACTGGGTTTTCCTTTTTGTTTCTCATGACTTCAACTCCTGTTGGTTCATTTGGATTCACAGTCTCCCTCTGGAGGGGCTTTCTCTCAGTAGCATCTGCTACACAGTCTCCTCTTCACAATCAAACTGCCCACCGAGGCACTTGTGTTATTTCTCTGTTGGAGGCAGTCTGGTACACGTCTCTGTAAAAGATTTAACGCTGTCCTGAAGTTTCAGCAAATCTCCGAGGCAATATCTTATCCCCCTGTGTTGGAGGGGATTCTGATCTTAACTTTAACTGGGAAACCTGGATAAAGGGCTTAGGGGGTTTCTGCTCAAATGAGGTGAGAACCTGCCTGTCAGGGGCCATGCCGGCAACTGTGACATAGTGATGTCCTCACTCTCTGTGCTTCAGTGGTTTTGAAACATGTTTATGAGTCTCATGGTGACTTTCCTGGGGCTGAGCTGTGGATGATGAGAGACCCCGTCCAAGCAGCTGGTCCTGGAACAGGGTCAGCTCTCTCTCACCCTGCTTTCTTTGAACAGCTCAGCCCCTCTCCTGCCAGCACCAAGAAGTTGATTGGGAGCCTCACGCACACCTGCCCATCTCTGACAGCCTTACATCCACCCCTCGTATCAGGCAAGATGTGGACGTGGGGGTACTTCTTCTTACTTCTGGGTTGACTTCCAGGCCTAAGTGCTTCCCTGGTGGCTTAGACAGGAAAGCGTCTGCCTACAATGCGGGAGATCCGGGTTCAATCCCTGGTTCGGGAAGATCCCCTGGAGAAGGAAATGGCAACCCACTCCAGTATTCATGCCTGGATAATCCCATGGACTGAGGAGCCTGGTGGGCTACAGTCCATGGGGTTACAAAGAGTCAGACATGACTGAGCAACTTCACTTCACTTCACTTCTAGGCCTAAATGTGCCACCTGTTCCAAGATGAGACGTTAGAGGCCCCTGGTGTGGGATGTGACCCTGATCTTTTCAGTTCAGTTGCTCAGTCGTGTCCGACTCTTTGCAACCCCATGAACCGCAGCACGCCAGGCCTCCCTGTTCATCACCAGCTCCTGGAGTTTGCTCAAACTCATGCCCGTTGAGTTGGTGATGCCATCCAACCATCTCATTCTCTGTCATCCCCTTCTCCTTCCACCTTCAATCTTTCCCAGCATCAGGGTATTTTCCAGTGAGTCGATTCTTTGCACCAGGTGGCCAAAGTATTGGAGTTTCAGCTTCAGCATCAGTCCTTCCAATGAATATTCAGGACTGATTTCCTTTAGGATGGACTGGTTGAATCTCCTTGCAGTCCAAGGGGCTCTCAAGAGTCTTCACCAACACCACAGTTCATCAGCTTATGACTATAAATTGGTCCACACTGGAGAGGAGAGGGGCTGGAGGGAGAGAGAAGACTGGGGAGGTATGTCCTTTGTGCTTTGCTCTCACCTCAGTGCTAATGAGAGGGGTTTCAAGGCCACTAGTCAAGAGGCTTCAAGGAGATTAGTTGGAGAATTTTGTTATCCTCTGCACTGGAGGAATAGCAGGCTACGGTTTGACTCTTCTTTTTTGATGTTTGTTTATTTGGCTGTACCGGGTCTTAGTTGCAGCATATGGAATCTTCAGTTGTGGCATATAGGTCTGGTTCCCTAACTAGGGACTGAACCCAAGCCCCCTGTCTTGGAAACAGGGAAATCTTAAGCACTGGACCACCCCGGAAGTCCCTATGGTTTGACTCTTGCGTGAGGAATCTACAGGGCAGGGTGGGCTGTGTCCACAGTGTGGAATGTGAGCTTTGGGATCGCAGAGTCAGCAGTTGAGGATGTATGTTTCTGAGGGACCAGTGGTCACGGGGAGCCAGGCTGCCAGGGATCTAGAATCATCTTGCAGAGATTCTTCCAAGAGGTCTTCCGGAAGAATGGAGCCCTTAAAGGGAGGATGTGTGTTGGAGGAGAACCTCAGAAAACCAGGACCTCAGAAGGGTCCGTGGGGATTGTGTGGCTGAGGCAGGGAATAGCAGGTGTCAGGTCACAGCTGCGCGGTTTCTGCAGAAACACACTAAGCTGCCGAGGACAGGGACGACTCGAGACGATTCCTAATAGCAAAGGTGTTTTCTGCACTCTTATCCCTTCACCCACTTCTTCCCATTGCTGCTGTAGAGGAATTTTCAAATACCACGCTGAGAAGGAGCTCCACACCCATTGCTGTTGCTTCCTGCTGGCTGCAGTCCTGAGATAAACCTGGAATCAAGTTTGGAATTTTGATAAGGGATTGCACCAGGTTTTTTGATTCAGCTGTGATTGTTTTAGGGACCCAATTCAAGGACAAGATTTAATGATCTGAATGTATGCTTGTCTATTGAGGAACTTGTCAGGCCTATTCACGCATGAGTAGGGGAAGAACAAAGCTTCCAGATTGGGTTTGAGAGGGTCATGAGAAAAAAGAATAAAGGAATTTCTGATGTATTATAAGCCTACCTTGCTCGATGTATTAATTACATAAGGTATGGTCTAAGAGAAAACGTTGAGCTTGCTTGCTATTCCATTGCAGGTTCAAGATCAGTCACCTCGCCCCGCCCTCCTTGTGTGATCAGAGGCTGCCTAAGTCTAAACTCCTTCTATTTGCAGAGACCAGATTGCAACAGGTCCCTTCCCATGCTGTGTGTTCCTTGTTGGAGGTAAATACCTCAAAGGAAGAACTCTGATGTCATACCTACAAAGTGGCAGGGAACTAGTGTTGCTGTTACTGAGAGGGGGCCAGCATGTTCCTGTCTAAGCCTGCTTCTTCAGTTCCCACCATCAAGCTCTTATTCCTGGTCACTGCCTGTTCTTTTAAGACCTGAGCTGGGGGTCCCAGTCAACCGATCACACACCTCAGTGCAGCCCTCCAGGTCCTGTTACCCATGGTAGCAGATCTCCTGAGAGCTCACCCCCTTTCTTCCTGGACTGCTAAGAACCACCCGCACTCACTTCTCATGGTAAAGCACCTTCCCAAGCCCAGTCACCGTGACCCTTGGCTCTTCTTGGACTGTTGGTTGCTTGCCCTTGCCTGATGGTGTTGGGGGATTGCATTCCTGCCTGGAGTGGCCTGCTTGAAACTACTGTCGGTGAATCCACCAGCCCTAGAACTTGTTCTGCCACAGAGAGAAGTTTCTAGCTTTCTTCTGGGGATGAAATAAATGCACACAGGAAGTTAAGTCTAGAGAGTATCCGCAGATGGTATAAATTCGGCCTGACATTCCATACCACTGTTACTCCTCACTGACAATGGAATTAAAAATGATGATCTTAAGGATGAAATTGAGGTTTAACTGTTTAAGAGGTTTAATTTCTGATAATGAAACAGCTAATCCTTTAAAAATATTATATAACTAATTGACTCCTGACACTTTGCTAAGTACTTCGAATATATTACCTTTCAGCTGCCTGCAAAAATAGGTTTTATGATCTACTTTTTACAGATGTTGTTTAGTTGCTTAGTCGTGTCTGACTCCTTTGCGACCCCATGGACTGTAGCCCACTGGACTTCTCTGTCCATGGGATGTTCCAGGCAAGAATACTGGAGTGGGTTGCCATTTCCTTCTCCAGGGGATGTTCCCGCCCCAGGGACTGAACCCATGTCTCATGCTTGGCAGGCAGATTCTTTACCATTGAGCCATCTGGGAAGCCCCTTTTTACAGATGAGGAAACCTCAGCAGGCTGATTCCTGTCCCCATGCTATATCACACTGACTTCTTGGGAGCTGCGTGGTACTAGAGGGGGTTTCTTTCTATCAGAAATGAGCTGGTTTGTTTGAACAGTGGTTCTCAACCAGGTGTAATTTTTGACTTCCAGGGGACTCATGGTAATGTCTCGATGCAGCTTTGGTTATCATGACAGTGGGGAGGGCACCGTGGCATCTAATGAGAAGCATTTAAATCACTTCAGTCATGTTTGACTCTGTGCGACCCCACAGACAGCAGCCCACCAGGCTCCCCCATCCCTGGGATTCTCCAGGCAAGAACACTGGAGTGGGTTGCCATTTCCTTCTCCAATGCATGAGAGTGAAAAGTGAAAGTGAAGTTGCTCAGTCGTGTCTGACTCTTAGCGACCCCATGGACTGCAGCCTACCAGGCTCCTCCATCCATGGGATTTTCCAGGCAAGAGTACTGGAGTGGGGTGCCATTGCCTTCTCCATCTAATGAGTAGAGGTTAGTGATATTGCTAAGCAGCCTACAATGCTTAGAACAGCTCCCCCAGCACAAGACTTAACCCAGCCCCAGAGTCAGTAGTACTCAGGGGGAGAAACTCTGGCTTACAGAAATTTTCAAGAGCCTTTAAAATGACTGAAGAGAACACGTGGATTTACAGTTTTAGCTAAATAGGCCGCTAGATCAAGGAGTGACTGGGATGATGCCAGGAGCCAGCGTGAGGAACTCCGCCCATGGCAAAGGTCAGGAGGAAGGAGGCTTGGCATACGCAAAGTGTGATCAAGCCTCAGGAAACCCCCTGTCCCCGAGTATCTACCCCCAAAACCAGAGTCTATCTACTTTACTGTTTCATGCTCTCGCCTACACCTCTGACTTTATGGGGGCTGTTCCCCACCAGTTCTCTTGGAGTAAACGTGCAGCTCCAAGTCAATAAAAATTCCTGGGCATGACAAGAATGTTTCAACTTATGGACTCCTCTGAAGGTTATCTAGCCCGCCTGTATAGATTTGTCTGGCCGCATGTGATTGTTTATAGCCTCCCAACCTGAGAGACACGAGATGTTTTAGACTTACTAAAGGCAAATTCTTTTGGGAAGATAGAAATTATTAGTATAGTGGGTTGGTTAGAAATTATATTGGTGAAGGGTTTTTCATTTGTTGTGCCAATAATTGCTAATTCCCTGTCCTGGGTGTGACAAGGGTGTCTCAGGTCAAACCTCTCTACTGACAGACTAGCTTGTGTGACAGGATTATCTATACTCCTGCCACTACACAGGATTGTTTACTACCTCTCAACCATAAACAGCACAGAGAGTTTGGAGTATTTTGAAAGTCTTAATTAGCATAGGGCTTTTCTCATTGTTGAGTCAATGATTGCCGCCGGGCCTCCATATCCTTAGGCACCTGGGAATATATTAATCAATGTATTTGGAATATAGAAAAGGAAATATAGTAGTTTGTAAGGTTAGCAATGCTAGACTTTTTGAGTTAATGAATTTTCTCTTTTGTAATAGATCACTGTACTTTGTTATAAATCACTGTGTCCTTGCTATTTAAAAATGTAACTTTATCACTATCTTAAGACTAAATAGATCTTAAGGGGAACATTGGTGAAAGGATTTTCATTTGTTGGGCTGATGTTTGCTGCTAAATCTCCATATTCCCTGCCCTTATAATGAATATAACTAGCATATAGGAGAAATAAGTATTAACCTTTAAGATTAATCATGTTAACCTTGGGTTAAATAAATTCCTTTCTTGACTGTAACTCACTACACCCTCACCCTATAGGAATGCAACTTTATTTGGAGGGTGGTGCCTGGTTTAAGAAAAGACACCCTTGGAAAAAATAAGTTTTTTGGTTATCAGAAAGAAAGGGTCATAAAATGTCAGCAGGCCTCATGGCTATAAGAAGATGATGTAAAACTCCTAAGACCTTTTTTTATACATTTATGTGAAGCACCTGATTTTGATAAAGGTCAGGACTGCTGACCCCCGTGTGACTCTGTATTCATCCCTATGTGTAACAAAAGGTATATAAGCAAACCCCCAAACAAAGAAATCGGATCAGTTTCCGGAAAGACTGATTCCCCCATGTTGTTCTTTCTTGCTCTCCATTTTTCTGGCTGAATTCCCATCTGGAGCGTGGGTGCCCACCATGTCTACTTACTTGGCCCAGTTTTCAAGCCCACATGAGAAGGAGCCCAAGGAGGGGCACCTTCCGATATTCAAGTGGCACCGGTGGCTCAATGTAGATGGTGCAAATTCCTTGTCTTGGAATTTTATTGGTATCCCACGTAAACCAAGTTATTCAGCCTCTTTTTCTCTCCTACTATTTTCTGGCTGAATTCCCATCTGGTGCATGGGTACACACCAAGCCTGCTAATTTGCCTGGGCTTCTAAGATTGGACCGGGGGGGGCCTCAGTGCCTCCTCTCCTTTGGGAGAACGGGAAGATGCCTGCGGCCTATGTAGGTGGTGATTGGTATTCCGTGCAAACCAAGTTATTCAGCCTCTTTTTCTCTGCTAATTTTCTAATCCCTCTCTATCTGTAATTAAATAATTTATTTCCAAGGACGCCGATTCCGTCCCCACCTTCGAATCACTCTGGATCTACCGAAGCTAGACCCTGGCAGGGTAGAATTGTATAAGAGAAGATATAAAATTTTATCTTGTGATGCTCCCAAGTCCCTGGATTTGTTTCAGATTTTTTGGTTCGGTACAGTTGCTCAGTCACGTCACTCTTTGTGACCCCATGGACTGCAGCACGCCAGGCTTCCCTGTCCATCACCAACTCCCGGAGCTTACTCAAACTCATGTCTGTTGAGTTGGTGATGCCACCCAACCATCTCATCCTCTATCATCCCCTTCTCCTCCTTCCATCAATCTTTCCCAGCACCGGGGTCTTTTCCAGTGAGTCAGGTCTTCACATCAGGTGGCCAAAGTATTAGAGTTTCAGCATCAGTCCTTCCAGTGAATATTCAGGACTGATTTCCAGAACTGCCTGAGCAGGAGAGGTCCTCTGGATGCCCCTCCTGCCTGGAAAGGATCTAGGTAAGAATGGTTATGGAAGGTGGGCTTGGATGATTTCGGGCTTATACAGAATGTTGGTGAGTTAATGATTCTACTGTGAGGTGCCTAGCAGATTACAAAGCAGAATCAAAGAACACTTTCCTAGCTGACATGTCATCAGAGCCTCCTATATTATTTTCCAGAGTTTCTGCCTCTTTGCCTTTCTGCCTGTCTGTTAAAAAATTCCAAACAAACCTCATGGTAGCATTGTGAAAAGCGAGGTGAGTATCTTATTTCATTTATTTTCATAATAGGAAAGTCATGCAAGTTTGCTCACTGGAACAAATTACCCACTTACTGAATCAGGAAAGGACAATATTACTTACAAACTGTTCTCTGCTGGTCCTCCGTAGCAGAGCAAAGATTGTTCTAGCATAATATAATGGCATCCAAAATATTACAGCATTAATTCAAGTAACCAGACAGTAAGAAAAAAAAAAAAATAGTGGGCCCTGAACAGCAGTAATGTTCTGCTCCTGGAGCTGATTATCTATGTAAAATACAAAACAGCAGAGAAACCCAGAGACCAGAACGTGAGAGCAGATACAGTTAATGATTTAGGAAAAGAGCTTGGAAAGGGAGAGGGAGTTACCCATCGGTCAACTTAACTCTTGACTTTTAAAATGAATGGGAAGTGGGAAGAAACCCATTACCTTTTAATGCAATAGAGTCCAAGTGTAATTTGTAATGACACCGTCCATCCAAACTGCATTCATGCTGTTGCTGCTGCCCGGAGAAGTCTAAATGAATGCAAACATCTGTGCATACCCCATGCCTTGGTACACAGCATGGTGATGCTGTAAAGCTCCCCATAAAACAAAGCAGCCTGAATATTACTCAGGCTTATTTTATAATGCTGCCTGAATTTGCAAATGGATAGATAGAGTTATTATGTACTCGTAAATTCAGGCCAGTTAGGCAGAGAAGCAACCCAAGCATCGTGCCACATGTTCTTGCATCCTATCAGCTCCTTTAGGTGCTGGTTTTTGGGGAAAAGAAAGCCTCAGCAGACCAGTACACACAACTCATATTCCTGGCAGGTAGAAAACACACGTTTTGTAGGATTTGGGTGAGCATGAATCCACTCTTTCATATGATGTCCACCAGCTCCTGGGCTTGCTGTGTTTGAAAAGGATGAAAAGTACTGTAATCATAGCTTGGGGAGAAGTATTACGGAGACTGAATTAAAGGATGAGCAGTTGGTGAGGGGTAGATTATCCAAAGGTAGAAAATAATACGCATTACAGTACATGTGAAAATCCCTTGTTATTTTAAGCTCTATCTTTGAAGTTCTAAAAAGTTTTCAGCTTATTTTAGGAAATATCAGTTCAGAAGGAAGTTAGTAAGCATTAGTTTATCACTACTTACTTACTAGTCTTTTAAAAATGTTTATTGGAGCATAGTTGATTTATAATATTGTATTGCTTTCTGCTGTATAGCAAAGTGAATAAGTTATACACACACATACATATCCCTTCTTTATTCGATTCTTTTCCCATACTGGTTTTTACAGAGTTTAGAGTATCACTACTTACTTCTTAAGAGCAGAACTCAAATTTATTGAGTACCTATTATGGGCCAAGGATTATATAAGGTACTCAGGAAATAAGAGAGACAGTTGTGATTTTATTTCACTTAAACAAGGGTGAACAGACAAATGTAAATATCTTGATGCAAGTTAACACAACTAGATCTAGGGAGGTGCTGGAGACTGGAGAGGTGTTTAGACTGTGGTTGAGTCAGTCACTAGTTGACTCACAGTGGGGTTGGAGGAGAGGCGGTCCTCAAGCAGGCCCGTTAGCCCTCCTGCACGGGAACCAGACGGATAGAAGCACCGTGAACAAGGGTGGCAGTGGTGCAGGAAAAGAAACCAGTTGTAAGGGAAGTTGAAGAGTTAAGTTTTCAAGACATAGAATTTAATGTTTCTGATGATTCAGGTAGATCTTTCTCGTAGCCAGGAAGAAGTATGGGTTTGGCTATTAGAGTTCCGAGTTGGAAAGGATTCGGATTCTTCTAGACTAAGTAAAGCCATCACATTTTGCTGCTTTGTGAAGGGCATTGAGATGATTTCTGGCTTTGAGTCAGGTCCCTGCTGGACTCTAAGCTTCTTGAAAAGTACCGTATCAAATACACAGAAGATGTTTTCACTGTTAAGAGGAAACATATGATTAAAAGTCAACTGGTGAATGAATGAACTGCATGAGAAGTGAATATATCTCAGTAAGTGAAGTGAAAGTCGCTCAGTCCGTGTCCATCTCTTTGTGACCCCATGGACTATACAGTCTGTGGAATTCTCCAGGCCAGAATACTGGAGTGGGTAGACTTTTCCTTCTCCAGTGGATCTTCCCAACCCAGGAATCGAACTGGGGTCTCCTGCATTGCAGGCAGATTCTTTACCAGCTGAACCACCAGGGAAGTCCAAAAGAAAAAGAAAAAGATCAACTGATGCAATTTTCCTCTTCCTAAATATTTCCAATAAGGAGGAGGGAAGGAAGCTAGGAAGCAAGGAGAACAATCTTAGAAATGGATTTCATGGAATGACTGAACCGAAAGCAATTGATTCAATAAGGGATCATCCCATTTGATTTGATAAGAGATCATGTGCTTCAGTCTCCTACTTTTTGCTGAAAAAAAGGAAACAAAGACCAGAAGAATGAAAATATGTTTATTTAAAAGTCATACATGAGTTGCCTCTAACACCCAAGCCTTCTTTCTCAGTTCTTTTTGTTTGATTATATTTGGCTTGGTTTTTTATTGTTTAAACACACTGTCATGATATTTATTATTATTAACAGTATAATAAGTGAATATTGGTGTTTTTAAAAAAACATTGTTAGTAAAAGCAAAACACAATGAAGGAATGGCCTTTCAGAAAGAAGAGAGGCAGAATGAGACGTAAGGCAAGAGTAGGCTTGGTCTAGACTGTCAATCATGTATTCAGTGAGGCTGATTTTCTCCATTTCTATTTTTAATAAAGCCCTTGAGTTCTGGCAGCAAGTGTTAACAAGTCCACTTAGTATTTGTCAAAAAATTTAAGGTACTCAACTAATTAAGCATTCCTATCTTTTTACATTTGACATTTTCATCAACTAGAAACTTTCTAGACTAAATTATTAAATTTGAAATAAAATTTCACATAATTAAACTTTTAAAAATGGATACTTAGGCATTTTAAATAGAGAACCAGCCCTAAGGAAAGCATAACTTCATGTTAAAGTAGACCAATTACCAACTGAGAGCTTCAAGAGCAGCTTACTTATGATGCCTGAAATGAAATAAAAATTTCAAGTGGCTGAGCTGTCAAATGGAGGAGCCCATGAGATTTACATGTGCCACAAGGGTTTTCATTTTTCACTAAATATATGACCCTGTTTTCAACTTGGTTTCCTGTGTGTGAATCCTAGTTTGGCCATTTCACTTCAAACAGTTTTGTTAGTGAGAGTTTGTCCTTGGTTCCTGGGAAGAAAGTTAGTTCTAGGAAATAAAGTGATTGTCCAGTAATGGCTTTAAGAACTAACAGGATAGTCTCCTCTCTCTCTTTTTTAATCTATTTCCCCTTTTGAGTGAAGTATATGTTTTCAAAATGATGCCCATATGTGTATCATTTATGCTTTTAAGATCATCCTATTTTTTTTGGTATATGACTAATGAGATATGTGATTTCAAGGAAGTCCTTCTGAATCTGTCTCTTCTTTAGCTTAAGAGATAATGTCTTTTGGAAGTACTTTCTGCCACATGTAGTATTAATAGTTGTTCGATAAACATCCAGGGAATTTGTGAATCGATAAAAGTGATTCTTGGATACTGCTTTGGAAACACGTGTAAGCCAAGGGATTTTTTTCTTTTTCAGTTAAAATGCCTAGGCCGGGTGGCATTCTCTTTTAGAATTTATGTCATCTGTAGTCCTTGCAAAAGATGTTAGGGATCATTTGTTAACCCGTATGGCAATTTCGTGGGTGACTCAGTCTATTGCTGAGGGGGCAACTGTGAGCAGCTATGTATTTAACTCAGAAATTTCTATGCATGTTATAAATCTGTGCCTTTGAAAGACAGGGCTAAATGGTTTTATACTGTGCTCCATTGGGTGTGAAACGGTTAAAGAGTAATAAAATCCTGAACTTTATAGCAGAGATAAATGATTAATAATATTACGTGTAAAGTAAAATTTTGGTGACTTTTCTGTTTACCGGAGGATGGCTTTTTAAGTTCGGACTTCAAATCCGGAAGTTATCTTTCAGCGAAGATGAAAGGAGGTTGGAGAACGAATCAGGATAAGTCACATAATGAATGCAGATGTGTAGAGCAAGCGAGGTCTGCTGGCGGAAAACACCGGAACAGAATGGAGGCATCTTCAGGACAAAGATAGTTTCAGTACAGAGGCTCATGGTAATTCTAATTGCTATAGTTCAGGCAGACCAGAGAGGTAGGGTGATTAGCAGAGAACTACAATCACATAACTGAGTCTCTGCCATAGCATGAAAGATCAAAGAGAAGCCCTTCCCCAATAAGAAACCCGTGGCAAGACATCCCTGGTTCTCCGGTGGTTAAGACTCTGCGCCTCCACCACCGGGGACATAATCTTGATCTCTGGTCAAAGAACTAAGATCCCTCATGCTGTGCGGTGCAGTCAAACACAAAGCGAACAAACAAAACCCCAAAGCAGTGGCAGACATTTCTGCAGTGATACTGAAGGGAAGTTTTATCTTCTTACCAATGGAATTAACAAAGATCCTTATCAAAAGACAGCTTCGTGCATATGCAGTGACATCTATGTGAAACGAGAGTGGCGTGGAGATAAGCCTCAGAACAGTAAGAGAAATACGGACTGAACAAAATTCCCTCCCCTAGGCATACCTTTTCACCCCTTTTGGTGAAGAATCGCAAATTATTATACGTCACTATGAGTTTGTTTCACATAAGTATGTTTACATTCGCGGGACCATAACTCGCAGTCCTCACTGTGCGGGGTTAGTCATTCTCAGCTGTTGGAGACGCATGGTCCTCACAAATTCCCAAGTTACAGCACCACTGTCAGGACTGCTACAGATACAGATCTGAACCGAGCAGAGTCACTGGCTGGCACTCAAGACACCAGTTTAGAAGTGGGCACCCCTGGGGAAGAATGTGTTGCCCCAGGAAGACTTGCTTTTCCCTGGGTGTGCTACAAATACATCTTCTAACTTCAAAGTAACCCAAAGCATGTGTCCCGTTAATGACATTCCAGAAAAATTATCTTCCACTAAAAGCTTAGGCATGGCTGACCCTAAGGCTACACCCAGGCCTCAAATGCATCTAGTTTGTACAGTGACACTCTGAGAATATGATGAATGGAAAAGCCACACTTTCATTCTGACTAGACCAGGAGTAGTTATCAGAGTTTTGGAAAAATAATCTCTATGAGGCTTAGCCTGTTATTGTTGTTTGGTAGCTAAGTCCTGTCTGACTCTTTCGTGACCCCATGGACTGTAGCCCTCCAGGCTCCTCTGTCCATGGGGTTTCCCAGGCAGGAATACTGCAGTGGGTTGCCATTTCCTTCTCCAGGGGGTCTGCCTGACCCAAGGACCAAGCCAGTGGTTTTATCCATGCGTTGTATCATGTTACTTCTGCACTTCATCACCTACTATTATTTCATATTTTCGTTGTGCCAGGCCTAAACTAACTGTGAGCTTTTCATGACCTTCCATAATCTGACACCTCCCTTGCTTTCTGAAGATGTTTCCATCATAGCCGTCTTCTGTTGGAGCCCTTCCCTACTCTGATCTTACACCAGGAAGGCCCTCTTTTTGTCTATGCCATATAGACTGTGGTCTCCCACATCTTAGGGCACTGCCGTCCCAAAGCTCTCCCCTGTCCTGGGCTTCTACACTGTGACTGTTGAGTACCACATAGTTTACCAGACAACTATTTGCTCCCTTCTGTAGTCTTCTCCCTTCATTTTTGTTATTCTTTCCAGTTAGAACTGTATTTCTTGAAGGCAGGGAATTTTCTGCTAGCCCCATGGCACAGAGCTCAGCAGTGAGCAAGTAACAGGTCTCAAACCATTTCAAACCTATTTGTTTAAAGTTCTATTTAGGTAGCCTCCCTGATAGAAGCACCCTTTCATAGAGCTGGGGGGCTCTACTGCTTTGTGAGCCTGCTGTCTTGTTATTTGTTCATTTGATTGCTCCCGCCTTTTCATCCCTTCCATTGCAGTGGTGGCCTGAAAGTAGCATGTGGATTAATTTTGAAAATGAAGATTAATTGTGTTTTGAGAACTTTGCAGCATCCCTTATGATATAATTAGCATTTCTCCATGTCATTGCACAACTTAATTTGAGAAACATTCTAGAAATTACCAGCAGAGCTTGTGTGATGCATTGGCAACAGCTGATGCTGATTAAGCTTATTGGCCAATATGGTCACGGAGTGCCGCATGTAAGAAGCGTAAGGTCAGAACGCAGGAGAACGAAGATTCTCTGGATGATTCATGGCTTAAAACGCTGGATAAAGCCAAAATGAGGGATATTTGATGATGGTATCACAGAAAGGTTAGGTAACACTATATCATTACTGTTATTTTAGTAGTTTGATTTTCATGGTGTTTGGCTCTCAGTAATATTTTTTTAAAAACCCACCATTTGTCAACTGTAGGAATCAACAACTCATTTCTGTTGCTTTTCATGACTGTATCTTCAGAGTGGGTAAAATTATGCAGGATTTAATTAATTGATATTTAAAAATTACCTGTTTTATTTCTCCATGCTGTCATGATGGGTGTAAATGATTTTTATTATGATAACACTTAACATATGATTTATCCTCCTGAAAAAAACTTTTAAGCACACAATACAGCATTGTTAACTATAGACATGGGGTTGTATAGCAGATCTTTAGAATTCATTCTTTTTGCATCGCTGAAACTTTATACCAGTTGAACAGTAACTTCCATTTTCCCTCCCCACAAATTTACAATTTTTATTAATACTTTATCCCCTAAAGAGTTGTACTGTACTAGAATATCAATGCCAATCTTATATACTGTCTTTTTCTACTCTTTCAAGAAGTCTTACATTGCCAAATTATTCATTGGCCTAATACTTCATTTCCAAAATTGTTTATAATCTAATCCCATTATTTGAGAAAAATCTCTCTTCAAATTCCAGCTCATGAAAGCCTAATTCACCCACTTTTTTTTTTTTTGGATGGCCACTTGTATTTTTAAAAACACCTATGTTGGGCCCAAATCATTTTTCCCACAGGCAGAAAACATCTCAACCCTTACTTAACTTTCTTCCTTCAGAGATTTTTCACTTCAAATCTTAAAACTTTTGTTGTCTCTATTCTGAATAGCCTTCTACTCTTTGTCTTTTTCATCTGTCTTTTGGATATTGTTTTGAAAATAGAGTACATAATCTTGAAATAATTATGATGTATGTGGAGCCAGTAACATTTTAACTTATACTGTTTATCAAAGGCCTTTTAGGACTGGAAGGAAGGGAGCATTCAAGATTCATCTACATTCATTGCAGCCTGAATGAATCTTTATTTCTGTGACTGTGACTTAGTTTAAATGTTCCATATTATTTTTCTATATCATTTTGTATTCTTATTGTGTTCTGCTTTTTCTCAACCTTATTTGATCTTCATTGTATCAATTTCAGTTTCTCCAATTTATCCACATGATATTAGATTATAACCCAGTCTTTTGTGGTTTTCAGAAATCTTTGCTAGCCATGAAATGCCATCAGATCCTAATAGTTGTATGAAGTCCGCCTTTAAATAAAACCAGCGGGTTCTCTGCAGTCACCTCTCAGTTTAACACCAGGTGATTCACAATTGTAATTTAATTTCAAATACTTTAATTAGGAGTGTACTTTAGCATTATTTAACATACTTCCTATTTGAGTATGCAACATTGAAATATGAATTCTTTTCATATGTCACTTACATTTAGGACATGAAACAATGAACTGTCCAGGAAGGCAACCTTTTCTTCTCACATATTGTTGGAATGTCTGGAGGAGAAACAGTTGCCCGTTGGTACAGTTTTTAGAACTCTGGGAAGCCTCTTTTGTATAAAGTATGTCTCCTTAGGTCTCTATGCTGGCAATTGCAGCACTGTAACTTTAGTTTTATTTTTAACTCAAGTCTGTGCAAATTACTCTTAAATGCAAATTACTCTGGAAGTTTTAGTGCTCGAGCATTTTCAGCTGCTTGCACTTGGGGTTGTCTAAGGCAGCAGAATCTTGTTCTAAAGAAGATTTTGGTAAAAGGCAAGATCATGGGCGTATGTGGTCCTTGATGAAGATGAGTACATGTGGACAAGAAAGAGGAATTTACAAGGGATCCTAAAGACAAACATGATTATTTTAATTGTGTCACAGTGATACTTTGATATCCAGTGTGTGCTTTTCCTTTTCTTGATTCTGTCCATACGCTGATCAAGTAGCAGGGATGACAGACGTTGTTAAAGAAAAGGCAAAGGATGAGAGACAAGGAGATGTTCAACTTGTGTATGATAAGGCAGAGGCAACAGTCTTGAGTGCTGAGGCATCTGATTTGCACAAGTTGGGTATTTTAATAGAGCATTGTATTTTCCAAAAGCTTAGTTTGGAAAATCAAAGCCTCAGAGGAGTAAGTTCCCCAAATTTGTGATATACATATAGTACCAGCTTTGGGAAGATACCAGTAATTTCATCCAAAAACATTCCCAGAGATGCTCAGAATAATGTTTGACCCAGTGTCTGGATACCTCGTTGACACAGTGAGTTAATCATCATGGGGACATTAAGTAAATGTTTGTGATCACACAGCTGGAAGTGGGTAGGCATTGAACTTGAATCGAGATAGGTAAGATACAAGAAGACTTTGCTTTTAGTAACTAGTCCTTTCATATCCAGCGGATATTAGGATCTTCCTCTCCATCTTTACAGCCACTCCAGTCTAGCACCAGTTTGCCTCATACCCAGAAACCACCGAGATGACTGGGAAAGTGGTAACCCTCCCTTCATTTGCTCGCTCAGGAATCATAGTCCCCCAACGCTATGGACAAAATCTGGACATTAAGGTTTTCTCGTCATGGCTCCACATCTCCAGCCCTGGCTCCATCTGCACAGATGATGGAGATGCATTGTGCTTGAAGCAGATAATTCAGTCTAAGGTGCGAGGCAAAATTGCCTATGGCCAGAGTTGCATAGCAAGTAGTTTTTATGTGTACTAATATTTGACACACACTGAGCTAGGCTGAGGGAATGAACTAAAGGAAAGCCCGTAGCCTAGCAGAATTTGGGGATCCTGCAAGTATGCTCTGAAGTCACTGTCAAATCTCTGCTAATGAATTAGGTACTGGTGGGGAATTCTAAAGTGTTCCTACTTGCTTTCTGGATGTATTCAATTTGTTTAATTGTTCAGTCTCTAACATTAATACGCATTAACAGATTTATTTGTTACTGTTGAGATTAAATGAGATAGTGCGGTTCTGTGGGTGGGTGTGTTGGTAGTGGGAGAGAAGGTCTTTTTAAAATCATCTGCTAAGTGAAATGTGCTTAGGACCTGACCCTATTCTGCCTTAGTTTAGTTATATTTGAGGACAGATAGTATATATCCTTTTCTAATAGCTCAACTGTGCAGAGCTATGTAGCTCACACAATGCCCTCCTGATTCCTATGAATTTCTCTGTCCACAACAAAGTATTCTGACTGTGACATGGACTAAATATCTCAAATTAGACATGAATAGTGGGATTTCTACTCCATTAGGCAGGCTGGTCCAGTGTCTGTGGCCTGGGACTTGCTAGAAACGCTGCATCTGTGAATTTCAACCTGCCCTCACTCACATTCCTTTACTCTCAGAAGTCATTAATGATGTTTCCTTTTTCCTCCTAATCAACCGACAAGTATTAGTACGCTTCATCACTACTTTATTGGTGATAATGATAAATCCAAATAATATTTACACCAAAATATTTTTGAGGATTGGTTTTGGAGGGGAGGAGGAAATTTTGTAATGATATTAACATTACTCAAGAAAGGAAAATAGGACATAGTTTTACCGGAGTGGGTAGCTATTCCCTTCTTCAGGAAATCTTCCCAACCCAGGGATCGAACCTGGGTCTCCTGGATTGCAGGCAGATTCTTTACCATATGAGCCCCTAGGGGAGCCCTAGTTAGACAAGGATATCGCTGTATACAGAGCCCTGGGTTAGAGGTACTCTGCGCCTGGCCCTGCCACTACTGGCTTCCTGGGGAGACTTTGGGAAAGTCATCCACCCTCATTTCCCTTTAATTTTCTTATCTTTAACAGAAGAATTAGGTACTCCCCATGGGTCCCTCACAGTATCACGTACTGTGATGGCAAACACATCCATTAACAAGTGCAGCAGATGGTCGGGTGTATTCTTTGCATATCTCACATTCGGAGAATTACCAGCTTTGTTCTCCTTTGAGAAAGTCATGGAAGCAGATGCTATGTCCTCATATGTTTTTTTGAAAGCATTGGCAAGGCCTGTACTCATGGTATTGGTTGAACTGACTGTATAGCACAGATCTAAAGGGAATTATATATGCCACTAAGCTTGTGAATATATGCAGAAAGTGGGGTGTGTGTAAGTGTATGTATAAAATGAATTTCTGGGTTTTGAACTTTCTCTCTGATGCCCACAGTTTGGGAAGACAAGCCTGTATTTCCCTGCTTTGGTTCATTCAAAACACTGAACACAATAAAATCACAGTAAGAGCGTCTGCTCTTGTCCTTGGCTCTGGGCTGAAAATGATTCCATCAGAATGGTTAAAATAACCATTCTAAGTTTACCTTAGCATATCTGAATGAAGTATTTTTTCTTCTTGTTCAATGTGAACAACCCTTTTGTTCAAGCTCACATGTGTCTTTTTAAACTCCTTTATCTTTTACTCTTAAGAAATAAAGGGGGAGAAAAGAGAATAACGGTATGGAAGGCCCAGAGAAAATATGCTGACAGAAGTTCCATTGACCAAAAAATATATTTGGAAATGAAAACAAAAAAGTGTCAGACACAAGATGATAAATGACTACCAGTTTGAAGGAGGATAATATGAGTAGAATGCAATTTTATATTTAAAGCTAAAGAGTTTTCGTGTTCAGAGATAAACTAAGAATTTTTAAACTTTAGGCTTAAATGGATACTATTTTAAAATTGATAAATAAGAAAGAAGCTATTTTATGAAAGTAAGCTACTACTATAGAATGTCTTATAAAGTCCTTCAGCTGAAGTTTGAATATCTTACATTCTGATCTGCAAATACAAAGAACAATTGAAATCTGCATAGAATACAAAGTGATTTTTTAAAAATGAGGTTTGGATGATAACTCAGCTGTGCTGAACCTTTCCTTCTCTTTAAAGTCATGAATTTGCTCATTACATTTTTGAATTAGAAATGAAAATAATTTTACTTATTTTCACATTTATTGTACTTAGTGTTAAAATATCAAATGCCAAACTGTACAAGGAAATGTTGTACCAAAATAGTTTGGAAGTGTGTATGAGATACTAAGGCATCTGGTTGAGAAAAATGAACATTAAATCAACTGTTAGACATCTGTTTTGTATCTCCAACATTAACTATCAGGATGAAAAAAAACCTTCCTAGTTGTGGAAGGATCTTTTTTGCTGTACCTGAATGCATCAGGATGATTTCTGTCTAGAAATCAAGAGTAAAAAGATGTAAACCGTTCTGATAATGTGGTTCATCTCCTAAAACAGAAGTTGAAAGAAACCACCCAGAGGGGGTTTACAATCAGTTAGAAACACCTTGACAGCCAGACACATACAGCTATCTCTTCATTAACTTCCCCCCCTCCCACAATCAACCCATTTTACTTCTTCCCCAACCCAACCACGCACTTCTAATTTTGCCCTCACTGATGGGCCTTCAGTGAGAAAGCTGATGCATAAGTCTGTCTGGTTTTCTCTCTTAGTATATGAAATCTATTTTAATCCTAAATAAGAGAACTGTCTGCTGAGATGCTAGGGACATTCATCAGGAAGCTTCCCAAAGGAGGAGGATGGTATTGAATTCTCTAGGAAGCCCATGGTAAAAAACTGTCACCAGGAAGACACTAGGAAACTCATGGAACCTACTTCAGAAAGCAGCTGGGGGGCCCTGTTGAACTCTTCTGGAACTTCTCTAGGGGTGAGTTTCCCTGGCTTTCCTGACTTCCAGCCCAGTGCAGGAGGAACAGGAAAATGAAAGCACACCAGAGGCAGGAGGAGAAACCCTTCCTCCTCCAGGGTCCCTCCGACATTCTTTGCGGATGGAGATGAATGTCATGTCAGATGGCGAGGGAGAGGTTTCAGGATCACAAGGGTGGATTTGGAACTGGGAGGCAATAAGCTGGGAACTGGTACATTCCTTCTTGTTCTGGAGGGCAAAATCATCTGAAAGTAATAGAATGCTACAGTAAATCACAAACCAGGCTCATGTAGGGGTGTCACTCTCTCAGTCGTATCTGTTTGCAACTCCTTGGGAGGTAGCTGGCCAGGTTCTTCTGTCCCTGGAATTCTCCGTGTGTGTGTGTGTTAATCACTCAGTCGTGTATGACTGTTTGCAACTCCATGGAAAGTAGCTGGCCAGGTGCCTCTGTCCATGGGATTCTCCAGGCAAGAATACTGGAGTGGGTTGCCATGCCCTGCTCCAGGGCATCTTCCTAACCCAGGGGTGGAACCCGGGTCTCCTGGTTTTTAAAAGGTCAGTCCAGTCTTCTCTGTTTCTGTGATTTAAGCTATAAGATGATTATACATTTTCTGTGTCTTTGAATATAAGATATCATCAACTGAAGAACAAAACCACCGAGGACCATGATGGTGCCATCATGATAGAAAATCAAGGCCAATCAGACTGTGGCATGCTATCGACTGTAATTGGCACCCTTGTTTCTGAGACATTAATATGTGAAAGAAAGATTTCACAAATTTTCAGTCTTGCTTTAGAATCAATGCAGTATAAGGAAAAAAGGATCGTAGCTTTGGTTAGTAGCCCCAGCAAATGATCTCTTGTCTCCCTCTTCTGTGACCTTCTGCTTGCTGCTGCTGCTAAGTCGCTTCAGTCGTGTCCGACTCTGTGCGACCCCATAGATGGCAGCCCACCAGGCTCCCCCGTCCCTGGGATTCTCCAGGCAAGAACACTGGAGTGGGTTGCCATTTCCTTCTCCAATGCATGAAAGTGAAAAGTCAAAGTGAAGTCGCTCAGTCGTGTCTGACCCTTAGCGACATGGACTGCAGCCTACCAGGCTCCTCCGTCCATAGGATTTTCCAGGCAAGAGTACTGGAGTGGGGTGCCATCAACCTTCTGCTTACTCAAAGCTTAATAATCTTCTCGTGTATTGTATTTTTCCCACCTCCATAAAAACCTCTGATAGTTTACTTTCTACTCTTCTCATCACATATAGTCTTTGGACTGCAGTTGATTATATATGCCAGTATTATTGTTACCTGATTGTTTCATGCGTATCACACTTGTTTCCCTACCTCCCTTGTAATTCCTTGAGAAATCTTATTTGCAACTTAGATACATTTATATGAAGTTTGGATGATTTGATCAGTAGATCTGGTGAGCACAGTAAATCATTATTAATATGGGGATTGAAAATAAGTAGCCCAGTCACATGGATTTTTGTGAAGATTTCTATTCCCGTTTGACTTCATACGTCGAAATGTGGTTCATTGAGAAATGTTGGTTAGTCATAAATATTTACATTTAATTTGCGTAAGAATTGAACTTTGGTTTTTATGTTCAAATTAAAAGTCAGAGCATGATAGTATAAAATGAACATATATTTGAATTTGGCCTGAATTGAATAGATCTCCTAGATCTTCCAGCAACATACTTGTCCACATCTCTGGGGGATGTATATTGTTCCCTTTAAAATCAATTCAAGCTCATTGAATCTTCCTTTCCTGGAGATCGAGGTCAAAGGTAACCTTTATTGGCCAGCAGATACTGCTTGAAACCAAGGTTGTTTCGAGTATTTCTATTAGCAAAGATATTTCAAAAGGCAGACAGGGAAAGGAACTGATACATGGCTTTTCTCACTTAGAGAGATTGCAACAAATCACATTGGAAGAAAATATAATTTCAAAAGAATGTTTTAAAGAACAATTTTTAAACATTTGCAATAGTGACAGGGGAAGGTTGTTTTGCAATTTAATTTTCAATTATAAGGATACAAATTAAAGTCTGATGATGCTTAAATCTTGCTAGAGGTCTTTCAGACAGCAAAGGGTAGTGAAAGGGAGAAAGAGGGAGAAAAGAAAAAAATCACATTTTTTAACCTGAGTAGTAAATTAATCCCCTGCTTTCTTGCAGAGGCAGATCATACCTCTGGGTGAAGTTTGTATTGCTTTTTTGCTTTCCTATTTCCCTGCGTTAAGTGTGTTATTAATAAGAGTGGTGAATTTGAAGAATAGAGGGTGGCATCTATATTGCTTCCCAGGTGGCTCAGTGGTAAAGAATTCACCTGCAGTGCGGGAGACATAGGAAGCGTGGGTTCGATCCGTGGGTCAGGAAGACCCCCAGTCATTGGAAATGGCAACCTACTCCAGTATTCTTGACTAGAAAGTTCCATGGACAGAGGAGTCTGGCGGGCTACAGTCCAGGGAGTCACAAAGAGTCAGACATGACTGAGCACAGGACACACACGTGTGCACACCCACACCCATATTGCACCCATTTTGTCATTGAGCCTTCCTTCTGTCCAGTCCATGTACTAGCAGTCCTACCTATACCCTGAAAACAAGAGGGCTAGAAGGTATTTCTAACTCTGATTTCTTTAGCCTGGGATGATTTTTTAAAAATAAATACTTGAACAAGCTTTATTTGAATTTAATTTTGGAAATAGATGGATGATGGTGAGAAGCTACCAAGGATAAAATGACTGATTTCTTTTCATTCAGACTTGAATTATGTGAAAACCATAACTATTAAATGGAGAAGGCAATGGCAACCCACTCCAGTACTCTTGCCTGGAAAGTCCCATGGATGGAGGAGCCTGGTGGGCTGCAGTCCATGGGATCGCTAAGAGACGGACACGACTGAGCGACTTCACTTGCACTTTTTACTTTCGTGCATTGGAGAAGGAAATGGCGACCCACCCCAGTGTTCTTGCTTGGAGAATCCCAGGGACAGGGGAGCCTGGTGGGCTGCCGTCTCTGAGGTCGCACAGAGTTGGACATGACTGAAGCCACTTAGCAGCAGCAGCAGCAGCAACTATTAAAACTTAAGGAAAAAATATTGGAAGCAAGCTTTGGATTGTGAGAAATTTCATTCTTTTTTTTTTTTTTTTCCCAAGCTACTAATTTTAGTTGATCAAAACTTTATTGTTTTACTTGTGGTTACATCCTGAGTCACAAGATGGCAAGAAGTGATGTAAAGCTTGGGGAAATTTTAGCTAGTTATTTAGGATAGCTAGGACATGGAAGCAACCTAGATATCCATTGGCAGATGAATGGAAAAGGAAGTTGTGGTACATTTACACAATCGAATATTACTCAGCTATAAAAAGGAATGCATTTGAGTCCATTCTAATGAGCTGGATGAACCTGGAGCCTATTATACAGAGTGAAGTAATTCAAAAGAGACAAATCCTGTATATTAATGCATATATATGAAATTTAGAAAGACGGTACCAACGATCCTACCTGCAGGCGTCAAAGGAGACATGGATGTAAAGAACAGAGTTTTGGACTCAGTGGGAAAAGGCGAGGGTGGGATGATTTGAGAGAACCGCATTGAAACAGGTACATTGCTGCTGCTGCTAAGTCCTGTCAGTCGTGTCCGACTTTGTGCGACCCCACAGACGGCAGCCCACCAGGCTCCTCCGTCCCTGGAATTCTCCAGGCAAGAACACTGGAGTGGGTTGCCATTTCCTTCTCCAATGCAGGAAAGTGAAAAGTCAAAGTGAAGTCGTTCAGTCGTGTCGACTCTTAGCAACCCCATAGACTGCAGCCCACCAGGCTCCTCCGTCCATGGGATTTTCCAGGCAAGAGTACTGGAGTGCGGTGCCATTGCCTTCCATGTGTAAAATAGATGACCAGTGCAAGTTCAATGCGTGAAGCAGGGCACCCAAAGCTCATCCTCCAGGACAACCCAGAGGGATGGGGTGGGGAGGGATGTTAGAGGGCCATTCACATCTATAGCTTGTGGCCAATTCATATTGACCCATGGCAAAAACAACCATGATATCATAAAGCAGTTATTCTCCAATTAAATTAATTAAAAAAGAAATTCTAGCTAGAAACAGCCTCACCATATATGCTTGAGATGGCCAGAATCTGACCCCTACATGATCATTCTCAATTCATGCTGTCTTCACATAATAGATTCATTATATTTCTCCTTGGAGCCTGGGTAAACACAGATACGATTGCAGTCAGTGGAACCACTCTCTGAGAGGTACAAATGAAGAGATGAAATATATATCAGTTCAGTTCAGTTTAGTTGCTCAGTCGTGTCCGACTCTGCAACCCCATGAATCACAGCACGTCAGGCCTCCCTGTCCATCACCAACCCCTGGAGTTCACTCAGACTCACGTCCATCAAGTCAGTGATGCCATCTCATCCTCTGTCATCCCCTTCTCCTCCTGCCCCCAATCCCTCCCAGCATCAGAGTTTTTTCCAATGAGTTAACTCTTCGCATCAGGTGTCCAAAGTACTGGAGTTTCAGCTTTAGCATCATTCCTTCCAAAGAAATCCCAGGGCTGATCTCCCTCAGAATGGACTGGTTGGATCTCCTTGCAGTCCAAGGGACTCTCAAGAGTCTTCTCCAACACCACAGTTCAAAAGCATCAATTCTTCGGCACTCAGCTTTCTTCACAGTCCAACTCTCACGTCCATACATGACCACTGGAAAAACTGTAGCCTTGACTAGACAGACCTTTGTTGGCAAAGTAATGTCTCTGCTTTTGAATATGCTATCTAGGTTGGTCATAACTTTTCTTCCAAGGAGTGACAATATACAGCCTTGATGTACTCCTTTTCCTATTTGGAACCAGTCTGTTGTTCCATGTCCAGTTCGAACTGTTGCTTCCTGACCTGCATATAGGTTTCTCAAGAGGCAGGTCAGATGGTCTGGTATTCCCATCTCTTTCAGAATTTTCCACAGTTCATTGTGATCCACACAGTCAAAGGCTTTACTTTGCTCAAATTTGCTCACACCTAAGGCTTTAATTTTTCTTGAAGTTATGCACATTTCGTGGATACTTTAGGAAATAAGCAGGTCTTTTCAAGAGCTGAATTTTCAGGCTCTTCCATATGAGATTAGGGAAAGAAAGGGAGATTCTAGGAACAAATAGAACCCTGGGGTCCCTTTCTTACTGCCCCTCAGCATGTCTTTGTGACTGGGGGAACATTGTTTGAGGATACTGCCTGTCAAAGATGCACAACCTAAAAGTTAAGGATTATATGCTGCTTGGCAGACAAACTAAGGACTCAAGCCCAGAGTCTGGCATTTCAGATAGCTCTGAGAGATTGCTTCAGAGAGGCAGGGAGGAGCCAGGATGCGTAGGCGTTTTTGCAACTAAGCCCAGGTAGTCAGAATATGAAAAGATTATTGTTAATTAGAGAAAACCAGACATCTCAAGTGGGGGAATTTTGTGGTTTTCTCTGTATGGAAAGATGGAAAAGTCTGGGCTCGCTGAAGTTGTTGCTTCCATGTGCCTCTCTCAGCTCTCTGGGGCCCCTATTCTGTGCTTTCTCATCTGGAGTTTCCTCGGGGGCACGTCAGGGGGTGGCTGGAGGGTCCGGTTTGACGGTGGGCATTGTGTTCCATGCCAAGTCCCCTCAGGGCTCACTGCTGGCACCGCTGGAACGTGATGGCTTGGCTGCCGCATCCGATATTTACTAATATGGCAGGCAGTATTTCTTACCTTGACACACACAACCTACCAAAAAGGTCACTGAAGAAACTGGGAGGGTGTGGAAACACCAGGACATGCTGGAAGTGAAGAGAAAGTGTCAGTCGCTCAGTCGTGTCTGACTCTCTGTGACCCCATGGCCTGTAGGCTGCCAGGCTCCTCTGTCCATGGGATTCTCTAGGCAAGCATGTTGAAGTGGGTTGCCATTTCCTTCTCCAGGGGATCATCCCAACCCAGGGATCGAACCTGGGTTTCCTGCATTGCAGGCAGAGCCACCAGGGAAGCCCACACACTGGGACTTTCAAAACTGAGGTGCAATAACTATTGGTCTCTTTCAGTGTCTTTGAATAGATAGAGACAGCAGCTGTGATCTGTGGCAAGAAAGAGTGAGCCAGAATCAGATTGGAAGCTCTGAGTTGCAGACCTGCCTCCATTCCTTACGGAGCCTCTCTCAGAAGCCGTAAAGTAGGTTTCTCATTGTAGAGTAGAAGTGGCCATTTTTCCTAAATTATATCATCCAGTGAGACACTATTGGGTAAATAAAAGCTTCTCTGTCAGCTCTAAATTGCTGTGAAAATGTTAATTGTGGTTATTACTTTGTGGCATATTTGGCAGCATCTGTAAATGATGATTCTCTGCTTTCTTGTATAAGCATCTCTTTTACCCCATCTCTTGTAAATAAGTCTAAAAACATAATAAAAACACTACTCCAATACTATTGCCACAAGATCTAGGATCAGTTCAAATATACTGTCTTCTAAATTTATAGGAAAAAAGATTTTTTCCTATCAGTTTCTCAGTTTGTAAGAAACAATCCTCTTTCCAGCCTACCCTCTCCTCATAAAACAAACCAAAACACCCCCCTAAACAAACAACAAATGGTGTTCTGCAATCAATGGTTTATGTGAATAATATATCAAATGGTGGCCCCAGTCTACATTCAGATTAATGGTGCCTGGGGTGTTTTTTCCTGAGTGATTACTTGGATATTTAATCCATATGGCTAGGAGTCTGGCTCAGAGCAAATAAGCAGCAAATCTTAAAGAAGTCTTCATTTTAAAGTGTGGAAAAAGTTGCTGCTTTGTATCATAACCTGGATATTTTAGTTTCAAATATAATACATGATATTTAGGCTTAGATCTTTTTTGTGCCTTCATATCAATGGCTAGGTTGGAAACACTGACCTTTATCTACATAAATTTATGTCGGCAAACTCCATTTGAGGAGCATGGGACTTAGAATAAAAAGACCTGAATTTCATTTCAACTTTATCATTTAAGAGACATTTATTAAAAAAAAATGAGCAGGCTGTATGACAGTTTTCTTTAGATGTTAAAACTCCTTGTAATTCCTTGCTGTTGTTATTTGTGACAGGCAGATGGGAGAGTTACTTAAAGAGAAAAACTAAGGAGGTCTTTTAAAGTAAGACTTTTAAAAATTTTGCTTTACTCTGCTTAGCTTTTATGCAAGACCCGCGTTAGTCCATGTTCTCAGCAACTGAATCCAAACCTTTCAGCATTTGTCTGGCAGGGCGCAGTTATAGAGCCATCATGAATCTGGAGAAGCCAGAGTGGTACCGCCGAGCCCCTTCTCTGGGCACAGCATCCTGCATCTCAGCCTCAAGATGCTGAGAAGTGAACATTTCCTGTCATATCGGTGGGTGGGCAAGAAATGTCCCAGCTACCTACGATTCCAGCTATCTGCAACTCCAAATGTGAATGAGGGAACACGATGCCTGCGATCCAGCAGAGGCCTCCACCCTCCACGGTGACTGCCAGGCACTGGTGGAGGGGAAATGCGCAGCAGCCATCCTCCACATCTGCAGGTGAACAAGGAGTTAAGGATGCACACAGTCAAGAAAGGGGGTGTAGCCCAGATAGCTGAGGCGCATAGGAAAGGAATGCATTCAGAGGCTGGCATCTTCCCACACAGAAAAACTAAAATTCCTTAATTTGATACATGGTTTTCCTTGTGTGTGAGTGTGTGTTAGCCACTAAGTTGTGTCCGATTCCTTGCGGCCCACGGACTGTACCCTGCCAGGCTTCTCTGTCCATGGGATTCTCCAGGCCAGAGTAGTGAAGTGGGTTGCCATGCCCATCTCCAGGGCATCTTCCCAAATCAGGGATTGAGCCCCACCCATCTTCCTGCATTGCAGGCAGATTCTTTACCATCTGCGCTACCTGGGAAGCCCTGGTTTTCCTTACTTAGTAATTTTTTATGTTCAGACTGCCTGCCCCTTTGTTACAAACCTGTATATGGCCTGACTCCCTCTCCTGCCTCCTCAGAGCAGTCTCTCAGGGTTACCGGAGATGCTGTCTCCTGGGCTCGGAGTCCTTAACATTCCCACCAAATGAAATAGCTCTCTACTGTCAGGCTGCGACTAGTATTTTTAGTCGACAGCACCACAGCTTTGAGCAGTGTGTGAGCATCTGTGCTTTGTCTCCATTTATTTGTGTCCAAACATAATTGCTTCTTTACTTTGTGGCATTTCAGCTAAGAAAGGTTTCAGAGGAATGCTCTCCTTTGGGGCAGCCAGGAAACCTGTTCTTATATAGGAAGACGATATACATTTTCCCCTACCCATTATAGGAGGCTCAATTCTGAACTTGCTAGGGCAGCTGTCAAGGTGAACAGTTTTGCATCTGACCTTTAAAAATGTAGCATATTCTCACAGAGAAGTTGGCAGGTAAAATATCCACCCCTGATAATACAGGAAAATTATGTGGGTGCAGATGCAAGTGTATCTATGCAAGGTTCAAAAATGTCTTGTGCATTAGAGCCCCTTGTTTGACTTATTTTAATGCTTTTGAAAGCTCATTATTTTTGTCTGGGAAATCCCATGGACAGAGAAGCATGGCAGGCTATGGTCCCTGGGGTCACAAAGAGTCAGACATGACCTAGTGACGGAACAACAACTGCAATGAAATCTCTTTGGAGTATTTGGGCTTGTTGACTATCCATCAGGCTGTGAGATGCAGCCTTATTTATCCCTGATTAATCAGGGAAGTGCTATGAAGCTGTGTTAAGCAGTGCTTGTTTTTGCCTTTCGCAAGCATCTAACGGTAGCAGAATCTGCTACGTAAATGTAGGTAAGATCCGTCCACTGACTGTGTGCCGCAGTGCTTTCTAGGACCTTAGGACACAAAGACAATGTCATGCAGAAGTGTAAACAGCCATTGAGTTAATTTCCCCAGTGATGAAATCAAATAAGCTGCCAGCAACAGAGTGACAAATCATGTTTGAATTAGAGAAACAACTTTAGCTCCTCAGTACCTTGGAAAGAATCTTCAGAAAGGTTGTTTCAAGACAGGTATATCTGAAATATATATCCAAGTTTGTGTGTATGTGTGTGCAGTTACAGATTGGGAGAAATCATTCTTCCTACCCCATCCCGGTGCTCTCTCTGTCTCCCTCCTCCTTTCTTCCTCTCTTTCTCTTTGTACACACACACCGCCCTTTTGTGAGCAGTTCTCTCAAAGTGCTGTGTTAAAATGATGTTCCTCCAGTTACTCATATAATACACCTAAGTTATGGTTTCCAGACTGGAAATTTTTAGAGGCTAGTGAGATGTACTATTCAGTAGCCACATTACTCAATTCTGTCTCAACTTCTTTCCTTCTCATTTGAGGGTAGCATCCTATAATAAATATAGAATACAAGGAATCATCAGAAGGTTTACTATTAACATATCTAGGGTATATCCAGACTGTCTAATGAATGTTTTCCAAAGTTGAATTCTTTTCTCTCCTGACAGCAAGCCCACTAGGAGCCAAGTAGCTGGAATAATAAATCCTCATGATGATAAACTCCAAGTTCAAGACCCCAGGATAGCAGGATCCCAGTCTTGCAGAAGCCATAGGCAGGCTGTAAACATCTGAATTACCTGATCTGATCTTCATTTTAAGAGATTATTATGTGCTGTAACATCTTCCTATTTCCCTGACTCCCTGGCCCTTGGCAACCACCATTCTATTTTCTGTTTCTACGAAGTTTGGCTTTTTAAAATTCCACCTGTAGGTAATATCACATTTGTTGTTGTTCAGTTGCCCAGTCATGTCCGACTCTTTGCGACCTCATGGACTGCAGCACGCTGGGCCTCCCTGTCCCTCACCATCTCCTGGAGTTTGCCCAGGTTCATGTCCATTGCATCAGTGATGCAATATCAAATGTAATAAGCAAATTAATATCATATACTATTTGTTTTTCTCTATCTGACTTATTTCACTTAGCATAATGCCCTCAAGGCCCATTTGTGTTGTCGCAAATGACAGAAGTCCCTTTTTTCTCATGACTGATACACATACACACGTAAACACATATTCTTTATCCAGTTATCCTTGACAAACCCTTAGCTGTTTCCTTGTCTTGGCTATTGTGAATAATACTGCAAAAAAACATGAGCATGCAGATATTTCTTTGAAAACTTGTTGCATTTCCTTTGGCTGCATATCCAGAATAGAATGTCCGGGTTATATGATAGTTATATTTTTAATTTTCAAGGGATTCCCATATTGTTTTACATGGTGGCTATACCAGTTTACATCCCTACCAACAGCGTATGAGGTTTCCCTTTATTCCATTCCCTTGCCTACATGTTATTTCTTGTCCTTTTGACAGGTGTGAGGTGATGTTTCATTGTGGTTTTGATTTGCATTTCACTTATGATTAGTGATGTTGAGCACCTTCTCATGTGTCATTTGACCATTTGCATATATTCTGTAGAAAAATATCCATTTTTAAGTCAGATTCTCTTTTTGATATTGAATTGTATGAGTACTTTATATATTTTGGTCATTAACCCCTTATTAGATATTTGATTTGTAAGTATTTTCTCCTGTTTCAGTGGTTGCCTTTTAATTTTGTTAATGATTCCCTTTGCTGTGGAGAAGCCTTTTAATTTGACGTAGACTCACTTGCTTAGTTTTGTTTTTGTTGTCAAGTCCAAAGAATCATTGCCAAGACCAATTTCAAGGAGCTTATTATCTCCTATATTTTCTTCTAGGAGTTTTATGGTTTTAGGTGTCACTTTCAAGTCTTTGATCTATTAATATTTTGATTTGATTTGATTTTTGTGTATGGTGTAAGATAGGGGTCCAGTTACTTATTTATTTTTTGCATGTGGATATCCAGTTTATCCACCATTGTTTACAGAAGAGTCTATTCTTTCCCTTCTTATATTTTCTGCTCCCTTGAAATTAGAGGGAACATTTCATGCAAAGATGGGCTCAATAAAGGACAGAAATGGTATGGACCTAACAGAAGCAGAAGATGTTAATAAGAGGTGGCAAGAATTCACAGAAGAACTGCACAAAAAAGATCTTCATGACCCAGATAATCACAGTGGTGTGATCACTCATCTAGAGCCAGACATCCTAGAATGTGAAGTCAAGTGGGCCTTAGAAAGCATCACCACGAACAAAGCCAGTGGAGGTGATGGATTCCAGCTGAGCTATTTCAAATCCTGAAAGATGATGCTGTGAAAGTGCTACACTCAATATGCTAACAAGTTTGGAAAACTCAGCAGTGGCCACAGGACTGGAAAAGGTCAGTTTTCATTCCAATCCCAAAGAAACACAATGCCAAAGAATGCTCAAACTGCCACACAATTGCATTCATCTCACACGCTAGTAAAGTAATGCTCAAAATTCTCCAAGCCAGGCTTCAGCAATACGTGAATCATGAACTTCCAGATGTTCAAGCTGGTTTGAGAAAAGGCAGAGGAACCAGAGATTAAATTGCCAACATCCGTTGGATCATGGAAAAAGCAAGAGAATTCCAGAAAAACATCTATTTCTGCTTTATTGACTATGTCAAAGCCTTTGACTGTGTGGATCACAATAACTGTGGAAAATTCTGAAAGAGATGGGAATACCAGACCACCTGACCTGCCTCTTGAGAAACCTATATGCAGGTCAGGAAGCAACAGTTAGAACTGGACATGGAACAACAGACTGGTTCCAAATAGGAAAAGGAGTACGTCAAGGCTGTCTATTGTNGGAGGAGAAGGGGACGACAGAGGATGAGATGGCTGGATGGCATCACTGACTCGAGGGATGTGAATCTGAGTGAACTCCGGGAGTTGGTGATGGACAGGGAGGCCTGGTGTGCTGCAATTCATGGGGTCACAAAGAGTCACACGACTGAGCAACTGAACTGAACTGGACTGTTGACTGTGTATTTGATACTTGGGGGCTCTTGATTCTGTTCTATTTGGCTATGTATCTGTTTATGCCAGTACTGTACTGATTTGATTACTATAGCTTTGTAATGTAGTTTGAAATCAAGAACTCTGATGCCATCAGCTTTGTTTGGACTTTTGTAGTTCCATATAAATTTTTTCAATTTCTGCAAAAGTTCTATTGGAATTTTGACAGGAGTTGCATTGATTTACGATGGCTTTGGGTAGTATGGGCATTTTGACAGTATGTATTCTACCGATTCATAAACATGAGATAGCTGTGTGTCTCCTTCAGCTTCTTTCACCAGAGTCTTCCTGTTTTCAGTATACATGTCTTTCACCTCCTTGGTTAGATTGATTTCTAAGTATTTTGTTGTTTTTGTTGCTACTGTGAATGAGATTGTTTACTTTTAAGATACTTCTTTGTAGTTAGATGAGTAAGTTCTGGGTATTTAATGCATATTATCATTGTTACAATTAGCAACATATACTTGAAAGTTCTTAGGAGAATAGACCTTAAGTGTTCTCATTGTGAGAAGGAAATGTGACATGATGCAAGCATTAGCTAACACGATGGTGGTAATCATTTTTCAATACAGAAGTGAATCAAAACAACCCATTGTACAGCTTAAACATACACAATGTAGTATATCAATTATATTGCATAAAGCTGGGGAAAAATAGATCATTTTGGTTACTTTGTGGAGAAGATTGATTAGAGGGAAGAAAGGGGAAACAGAGCAGTTAATAGGTTATTCTTTTGTTCCAGATGGGAAATGAGACTTGGATTGAGTTATATACGTGGAACTCATGTGAAATAGTTGGATTACGATTAGTTTTTGGAGGTAGTGCTGGCAGGACTTGCTTATGGTTTGGAAGTAGAAAATAAAGCAAATGGCAGAATCCATTTGTTAAGTTTTGGAATTAAACAACTAGGTGAATGGCAGAATCCATTTGTTAAGTTTTGGAATTAAACAACTGTGTGAATGATATTGCCATTTATTGAGATGGGAAGAACTTTCTGGAGAGGGATGGGTTGGGTAAGCAAGTGTTCTATTTGGTGACATAAATTTCAGATGCCTGTTACATATCCACATTGCAACACATAGTTGTATAGTTTATTTTGTGTCTCTTGGAATCCCAAATTTTTTAAATCACTGCTTCATAAAAATCTATTAAATTAGAACATGTCAAATAGAAATTAGCTCACAGCTAGATAAAATTCAAGTCGTTAGATCAACATTCAGAACAACTCTTTGCCTACTTACTTAGCCTCATCAATCTCTATTCCTCTTTCACAATCTATGCTGTAATCATATCAAGCTATTTGTGGTTCCCCAGACACATTATGATGACATATGCTCCCATGAGTTTGTTTGTGTTCCAAATTGCAATTCCTTTTTCACCTCTTTCCATGTGGATAATTCGTAACTCATTCTTAAAGACTCTATTTTGGTGCATGTCATCCTTGAAACCATCCCTAACCTTCCTAGCTGATGGACTCTTTTACTTCAGGTTGGCACCCAAGGCCTCCTTCAGCTCTAACATTTGTTATTCAGTACCATAATCATTCAGATGTTTGTCTTCTGGACTAACTCTTTGAATCAAAAAAGTTGTCTTGATTTGTGTATTCCTAACAGTGAGAATCAGCTTCCCAGGTGGCTCAATGGCAAAGAATCCACCTGCCAAGCAGGAGATGCCTGTCAAGAGATGTGGGCCTGAGCAGTGAGAATGGCTGTACTAGCCAATGATCAGACTGATTTGTTGAATGGATACACATTTCTTTTCAAATATTATCCTCTTGTAAACTTGTAAAGTAGAAAAATTTACACAGTTCATTTCCTTAGACATTCTTTCTAAGTAGACAGGACCTGGGAGGGACTGAGGAGAAGATGACCTCTTACAGAGAATGATTGAAAGGTGTCCAGAATGTCTCCTTTTACAGCCTTTAATGATTTCATTTCTTGAGGTTTATACATGTCCCTGTTGCTTAGGTTCTCTTAAAAATGTGAATCTTGGGGACAGAGAGTAACCCACTGAGTCATGGTGTGAAAGGTAAGATCTTATTGGAAAAGGAGCACTGAGCCAGGAGTCTTGAGTTCTGGGCTACAGATAGTCTCAGTTCTCTTTTTGCGGCTGCTCCTGCATCGCGTCAGTCGCGTCCAACTCTGTGTGAGCCCAGAGACGGCAGCCCACCCGGCTCCCCCGTCCCTGGGATTCTCCAGGCAAGAACACTGGAGTGGGTTGCCATTTCCTTCTCCAATGCATGAAAGTGAAAACTGTAAGTGAAGTCTCTCAGTCATATCTGACTCTTTGTGACCCCATAGACTGCAGCTTACCAGGCTCCTCTGTCTGTGGGATTTGCCAGGCAAGAGTGCTGGACAGTTCTCTTTCTAACCCAAGGCAAAAAAGTCAGTCCTGATGATTTGGCTATGATGGGGAATGGCAAATATGGGAAGTTCTGTACTACTTCTGCAGTTTTAACAATGAAATTCATTGGTCAGAAAGTCAACGCATATGATTCGGTGATAGAATTTATGAAATACTCTTGAAAGTCTTGGGGGTGATAGTAGAAGGGCATGAAAAATAGGATGGGAAGAAACAATGACTATTCAGAGGGGAGTAAAGTGGTACAAGTGATTTCAGTGGAGCATTATCTTTGAAGAAAAACAATACTTATTAATACCAGCCAGTCATAGAATAAAAGCCAGTGTGCTTTGAGAATGACACTCCTGATGTTGAGAATTTTCCATGCTCCATGCTCCTTTGTTTTCAAGTGAAACCTCACCAAATGCGGGGTAGTGATGACAATCCCCATTCTTAATTGATAGCCTTGACATGGATTATGTTCTAAGTGTCCTAATTGTCTCAGGGAGGATTTGTTCAAGTTATTCAAATTTGCATGTCTAAACTGACATCCAGATGCTAAAAGCTTACAGACAGCCCCTTCCTTGTACAATTTTGAGACAGAGTTGACTATTATTAGCAACATCGTATAATGGGACCATTAGGAATCTTGGCACCAATCTGTCATTCATTTTCAGTGTCAGGGGAGAGAGATTTACTTGAACTCTGCAGAGCTGCCTAAGCCTTGTATCTTTAGGAAGGAGGCAGAAGTGATTGTTGTATTGCTGAACACTGTAGTGTGTCTGTGGGGATCTCACAGACGAGATCTTAGCAGAGCCTTTCAGCCTTGATGCCCAACCCTGTGTTGTAAGACTCTTCATGTGTTAGTACTGCTGGCACTGGGTGGCTTTTATGTGTCAAAATATAATAATTGAAGTCTTATTCCCAAGGGAATGAATAGGAAGCAAATATAAGCCCTTTCTGAATGCCTCGGCTGAAAGGAGACTAAGGGGATTGCTTGTCTTGCCTGGTATCTAAAGTTTTATATTCCAGTTCTGGTGTCCTTTGCAGCCTTTCCCTCTTATTGTCTTCCTATGTGAATTCTCTGCCTTAGCTGTGTTAATCTACTCATGGTCCTTCAGATGTAAGTTTTCTATTTTCACCTCATTAGCTTTCCAAATGTTATTTCGCTTTCCCCAAAGGCACTTCTCTGTCCTCTCCAATTCTTTAAAAGCACTCAATCATCCAAAGGCTGGCTCTCATTCCATCTTCTTCTTTATTTTTAAAAATTAAGAAAAAAAAAATTGGCTGTGGCAGGCAGCATGCAGGATCCTAGTTCCCTGACAAGGGATTTAACCAGTGCCCCCAGGAAGTCCCTAATTCCATCTTCTCTGTAAAGTTCTTCCTGTTTCCTATTATTTACAGTCACAGAGCCTCTCTTCTTCACCACTAAACTCTTTCATCTAGATAGTATATACCAAGGTCTTACTCTGCTGGGCATTGGGCCTGGAGCTGACGATGAAACTGAGTGAATCAGATGACCTTGCACTGCCCTTCAAGAACTCTCAGTCTAATGGGGTGGAAAGATGTGAATTAGTTGTTCAGTTCAGTTCAGTCGCTAAGTCGTGTCCAACTCTTTGAGACCCCATGAACCGCAGCATGCCAGGCCTTCCTGTCTATCACCAACTCCTGGAGTTTACTCAAACTCATGTCCATTGAGTCAGTGATGTCATCCAACCATCTCATCCTCTGTCGTCCCCTTCTCCTCCTGCCCCCAATTCCTCCCAGCATCAATGTCTTTTCGAATGAGTCAGCTCTTCTCATCAGATGGCCAAAATATTGGAGTTTCAGCTTCAACATCAGTCCTTTCAATGAACACACAGGACTGATTTCCTTTAGGATGGACTGGTTGGATCTCCTTGCAGTCTAAGGGACTTTCAAGAGTCTTCTCCAACACCACAGTTCAAAAGCATCAATTAGTTGTTATATTACAGCTAATATTTGTAGTGTTTACTGTGTTCCAAGAACTTCAATTGATAGAATTTCGGTTAATCCTTACAACAGCTAAAGCCTTTGACTGTGTGGATCACAATAAACTGTGGAAAATTCTGAGAGAGATGGGAATACCAGACCACCTGACCTGCCTCTTGAGAAATCTGTATGTGGGTCAGGAAGCAACAGTTAGAACTGGACATGGAACAACAGGCTGGTTCCAAATAGGAAAAGGACTACATCAAGGCTGTATATTGTCACCCTGCTTATTTAACTTCTATGCAGAGTACATCATGAGAAACGCTGGACTGGAAGAAACACAAGCTGGAATCAAGATTGCTGGGACAAATATCAGTCACCTCAGATATGCAGATGACACCACCCTTATGGCAGAAAGTGAAGAGGAACTCAAAAGCCTCTTGATGAAAGTGAAAGAGGAGAGTCAAAAAGTTGGCTTGAAGCTCAACATTCAGAAAACGAAGATCATGGCATTCGATCCCATCAGTTCATGGGAAATAGATGGGGAAACAGTGGAAAAAGTGTCAGACTTTATTTTTTTGGGCTCCAAAATCACTGCAGATGGTGATTGCAGCCATGAAATTAAAAGACGCTTACTCCTTGGAAGAAAAGTTATGACCAACCTAGATAGCATATTGAAAAGCAGAGACATTACTTTGCCAACTAAGGTCCATCTAGTCAAGGCTATGGTTTTACCAGTGGTCATATATGGATGTGAGAGTTGGACTGTGAAGAAGGCTGAGCGCCGAAGAATTGATGCTTTTGAACTGTGGTGTTGGAGAAGACTCTTGAGAGTCCCTCGGACTGCAAGGAGATCAAACCAGTCTATTCTGAGGAGATCAGCCCTGAGATTTCTTTGGAAGAAATGATGCTAAAGCTGAAACTCCAGTACTTTGGCCACCTGATGCGAAGAGTTGACTCACTGGAAAAGACTCTGATGCTGGGAGGGATTGGGGGCAGGAGGAGAAGGGGATGACCAAGGATGAGATGGCTGGATGGCATCACTGACTCGATGGACGTGAATCTGAGTGAACTCCGGGAGTTGGTGATGGACAGGGAGGCCTGGAGTGCTGCGATTCATGGGGTGGCAGATTCGGACACGACTGAGCGACTGAACTGAACTGAACTGTGTGTAGGGTAAGGGCATTATAACAGTATTCTCTCAATTTCCCCTGCCTATTTTTTTGCTATCATTTCCCTATATTTAATTCCACTCATGTTATAAACTCAAAGGACTTTGCTATAAGTTTTACTTTAGCTAATTGTCTTTTGTGTCATTAAAATTGGTGGAAAAGGGTTTAAATTTACCCTCATTTATGTTTTTCAAGATCTTTTCATTTCTTTGTGCACATCCAAGTCTGTCAGGTATCATATTTATTCTGTTTGAAGAACTTCTTTTAACAGTTTTGTGTGTGTGTGTGTGTTTGTAGTGCAAGTTTGCTGGAAACCAGTTCTATCATTTTCTCTTTGCCTCAGAAAGCAAACGCTTTATATTTTACTTGGTATAGAATCCTAATTTAATAGTTTTTTCTTTCAGCACTATAGCCATTCATAGCATCGTTTCTTGGCCTTGCGCAGATGGAAAATCTGCTATAGCCCTTGTCTTTATTTTATGAAGGTAATGTGTTCTTCTCCTACACCCCTTGTGGTTGCTTTCAAGATTTTTCACTTTTGTCTTTGTTTTTAACATTTAAATATGATTTGTCTAGGGGAGTGTGTGTGTTACTTTCTATTAATACTTAAAAGTTAATCTTGCTTGGGAACCTCGGAATTTCTTAGTTATATGAATTGGTGTATGTCATTATTTCTGGAAATTTCCTGCTACTCTCTGTAAATTTTCTCTTGTGCTCTCTTGTCTTTTTGAGATTCTAATTATGCACTTATTAGGTCGTTTGATGTTGCCTGTGTGTCGGATGATTTTCGACAACCAGCTGTTGCTGATTTTCTTTTCCACTCTCTTCTCTTTGTGTGTCAGGTTGGGCAGTTTCTACTCAGCTATTCAAGATCCTTCCTTCCTTCCTTGACTGTGCTGAAATAATCAAAGGTATTCCTCATTTCTGTCAAAATGTTTGTTTCTAATATTTCCATTTTACTTAAGAGTTTCCACCACTCTGCTGAAATGCCATATCTGCCTATCCATGTTGTCTTCCTTTCCTACTAGCAGATTTCAAACGTTAATCATATTTATTTTAAATTCTCTGTTAGTTCTAATATCGGGTTCGTTTTTTAATCTGGTTTTGTTGTTTATTTTTTCCCTTGACCATGAGTTGTTTCTTTTACTTAAATTTTTGTGTATCTCACATTCTCAAATTTTTTGCTTGAAAGCTGATCTGTGACAGTAGAGACTGAGATAAAGAGCATTTCAGCCTGGAAATGGGAGCATGTCATCTTTTGCTGGGCTTTCCAAGTAAAGGGTTGTATGAATCTCATTAGGAGTGGGACTGAGTTTGAGTTTTATTATTATTGTGCTTCTGTCCAACTTCAGATTCCTACATTGCTTGCTGCCTTGTACTTGGGCTGGCAACTGGTTTGTTGGAGAGTTTCTGTTTCATCTTGAGCTTTAAGCTTTTCCTTTATATCTGGACCTCAGAGAGGTCTCTCCTTGCCGTCTTGACCTTCTCGGGGAAGCAGACTACGGTTGCTTTTGACTCAGGGCCTGATCGTCTGATGGGGGAGATGTTCCTCACTAGCATGAGATAGGCCCTGTGTCCCTCGTGTCTAGAGTGGGGCTTTTTCAGTGACCTTGTCCTTTCCCCAGAACTAGAATACCTCTCCGTTTCTCCAGACGAGGGAATTTTTCCATTTTCCCTGCCCGTCATCCCCTTGGGTCCTCGTATGGGGCAACTGCACTGCTTACTTGCCCTTCCTCCAGCTACTTAGTTTTTGTTTCATAATGGAAAAAGATCTAGATGGGACTTTGTGTATTTTTTAGAGAGAAAGCCATTCCCAAATCTAGGCCTGCACGGCAGTGGAGGCTTTCTCTTGTCTTTCACCGTGACCCTGATCTTCCTTACGATCACCGGTGAAGGTCTTGCCAGTGGGGTTGCAGCCGCCAGTTTCCGTAGGCTCATACTAGCTCGCATTCAGTCATAGCCGTGTGTTAGTCTCCTAACCCATCTGCAAGGAAGTCCTGGTTCCTTCGTATGCACTGAGTCTGCTTGTGTCCTGTTTTTCTATGAAGGTGCCTGTTTTTCCTTAGATTTCAGGGGTGACTTTAGCATTTGCTGGCTTCAAGCAAAGTTCAGACTTTGTTCATTATCCATATTTTCCCTGTTAGAGTGACAGTGCTACGCCTTTAAGTTTGTCCTATCCCAGGTGGAATGGAACATCAGTTAATTAAAAGAAAAATAAAATTACACAGCTTTAAATGGAGGTTGCCAATTTAATGAGTTTGGTGGGATAAAGAGACATCTTAGAATTGGGGTAAAGGGTGAATTCAGTTGTAAAATCTGTAAGGGGAAGGGCAAGGAATAAATCTGTGTGCTCTGAAGATGAGCCAAATAATAAGAAACCAAGCATCAGGAGGCCTGAAGGGGGAAGACAGGGTTGTACCTCAATGTCTTGTTGCGTAGGTTGGTCAGCAGCGATGAGCAGGGTGAGAAAAGGTCTGAAATACTTTTGAATGGCACATCCACGTGTTACAGTTCATTGACACCCATAATGGGAAACGTATTATGTTCCTAATGTGAGAAGACTGAAAAGGAGAGATCTAAGAGATTTTGGAAGGAGAATAGCCATGGCTTTCCCTGTCTAGTTCAGGCTTTAGTGCTAACAATTTATGAGCATGAGGCAGAAAATAAGGCCAAACGAAGCAAAACAACCTTCTTATTCAAAACAGATAAAATGAAAGTATTAGTCGCTTCAGTCATGTCCGACAATTTGCGACCCCATGGGCCTGTCAGGCTCCTCTGACCATGGAATTCTTCAGGCAAAAATAACAGAGTGGGTTGCCATTTTCTCCTCCAGGGGATCTTCCTAACCCAGGGATCAAACCTGGGTCTCCTGCATTGCAGGCGGATTCTTTACCACTGAGCCACCAGTCAGTAAATCCCCCTGGGGGTGGCACAGAGGAATGATGAGGCTTTCGAGCCACAAACAGCTGGACCCACACACTCTTTCGGTACCAAAACTACCTCTTATCATCATAACATACAGTTAATCAATAGAGATAATAGATGTAAAACTACTTTCTCAAACATGGAGGGAAATAAAAATGTGAAGTATTAGGATTATAAATACTGCTTTGTTGAGGATTAAGTATAACCCAGTATACATTTCAGAATGAGCTGAAGATGGATATGGATAATATCTTTTAGAAATTATGTATTTCTTTGGGTGTGCTGGGTTTTCGTTACACATCCAGGGTCTTTAGCTGAAGCATGTGGACTCTTAGTCGGGGCATTTGGGATCTAATTCCCTGACCAGGGATGGAACCTGGGCCCCCTGCGTCAGAAGCATGGAGTCTTAGCCACTGGACCACCAGGGAAGTCCCTCACAATATGGTCTTTTTGAAAACCCCAGTAATGCTGATTCCCTTTTTGGTAGTTAAGCTGTTCGTGATTGATGGGTTGATGTCCTGCCTTCTCCTTGTAGCTTTGCTGGACTCCTTTGACCAGTGGGGATGGTCTCTGATGTCTTGTATTTCTTCTTGAGTCTAAATTCCTCCAGATTGCCAGCATGCCAGGACAAGATTTTTCAAGCTGTATCTTCTTCTGTTTGCTTCCTACTGCATTTCTTCTCCTTGTCCACAGAGACAGATATTACTCACCCATTGCCTTAGGGAAAGTCTTGACAGGGTAGAAACTCAGAGCTGAAGTGTCGGATTCCTTGAGATTTAAAGTTTATCTCAGAAAATGTTTAAGCAATACCTGTCCAGTTATTTGTCCCTGTAGGAAAGCTCAGTCTGACTCTGAAGATGACTGGCCTCTCCTTGGGTGAACCAGTCTTCACTTGAGTGAGCTCGGTTACACCAGATATGCTCCGAGATCCTCCTCACTGCTGACCAGTGATGACGGCAGGACCAGGGATCACAAAGCAGGAAGCTCACGTTGGTTGGCCTCAAGGCTGCTCAGTTTACTTTCTAAATCTCCCCACGTGGACATCCCCTCTTCCACACCGGACCGGAGTCCTGGAAAGACCCAGGAAAGCAGAGTTGGGCTGTGAATACCTAGGTGATAACCAATGATGTCATGAGAACCCAGAGCCTCTGTGGGCACTAAAGTTTATAATAAGTATTCACCAGGTGCATACTGAAGGCAGTACCATAGAACTGGAAAGCACACAACATCCCATGGAAGATGAAGTCAGAAAATGGACGTGTTTCAGTTGTGTATTCCTGTGTACAAACCACCCCAATCTTAGTGGCTTAAAATAAAACCATTTCTCTGCTTATGATTTTTTGACTTAGAGGTTTGAATTGGGATCAGGTAATGATTTTCTCCGGTGGTCTTGTTGCAAGGAGGAAGCCAATTCTGACTCCATGTTAGAACTGTTTCTTTGACTTGCTTTCTGTTGCTTTTGTTATTATAATCACACAGAGTGGTTGCCTCAGAGAATCCTGCCCCTCTGCCTGACTGTTAAACTACAGTGCCTCTGTTCGAATCCTGTCCACCTGTGGGTGGCAGGAAGGAAGAAATTAACACATCCCCTGCCCGAGACTTGCCATTCTAGGAGATGTTTGCAAGATTGATGGCCTTTTTACTTTGATTCCTCACCTCCTCCATCTCTGATCTATAAAAGAACCTGCCACCCAGACCCCAAGAAGATGGTGTCCTGCCATCTTCTCAGTCTGCCAGCTTCCTGATTACAGTCTCTTCCTTGCCTCAACATCTCGTCTCTCAGATTCACTGGCCTATCGTGTGGTGAGCAGAGCGAGCTTGGGCTTGGTAACAGCCCTGCACTGGTGTCTCACGTGGTTGCCATTTTCTGTGATCTGGGGCTGGATGGTCCAAGATGGCCTAATTTTTATTGCTGGTGGGTGTTGCCTGGATCAATCTATCACTCTCTTTCTCTCTCAGACCCTCTACCTGGTCTCTTAACTGCTTAGAAACTAGCCCTGGCCTCCTACATGGTGCTTTCATGGTTGCAAACCGAACAGGGAAACTTGTGAAAGCTGCAAGACCTCACGTGACTGAGGTTCTGGAATTACAGAAAGTCACTGATTCCACATGCTGCTGGGTGAGACAGTGCATGACCAGACTAGACTCAAGAAGAGAGGAAAGAAGCACTGCTTCTTAATGGGGAACATGGCAAGGCCATTCTGCAAAGGTACCTGCTCATGGATGTGGGAACAGTTGCAACCGCCTGTGCAGACAAACCAAGTATATGTACCTAAGCACTTAGCATAGTGCTAACATTTACCTTCGTAGGCAGTGAGTCAGTGGGAATGATGATGGTGGTGATTGATTATTGGTCGGTGATGATTGATAAGAGCGATGGTGATGATTTTCATGCATGAATTACTATTGGTAGCTTCAGCACTGAGGATTCTGTCTTTGTCTGGCAGTATCAAAAATCACTGTCCATAAGACATAGGAGGGCTTACTCACTCTTTATCGTGCTCCATTGTTTTCTTGTTATTGAAACACAATGGTCTGAAAGTTTGCTGAAAAACAATCAGCAGTATGACTTAGGATCGCAAATTCATTGAGAGAAGATCAAAGGGGTAAGAAACATCAATAACTTGCATCCTCTTTCTTAAAGTCTGAGGTAGTAGTGCAGTCCTGACAACTTCAATTTCAAGGCTTAAATTCATTCCTGTATGTGGTTATTGGATTAATCATTCCTGTACCTGGTTCATTCATGTACCAAGTATTGGATTCATTCATATACCAGGTATTGGCTCAAAAATATTTTTCTAGAACATGCTTTAAAAATACAAAGGCTAGGGCTACCCTGGTGGCTCAATAGTAAAGAATCCACTTCCCAGTGCAGGAGACACGGGTTTGATCACTGGTCTGGGATGATCCCATACGCCTTGGTGTAACTTAGCCCATGCACCACACCTGTCTGGGCCTGCGCTCTGGGGCCAAGGAACCACAGCTACTGAGCCCCTGAGCCACAGCTGCTGAAGCCCAGGTGCCCGAGAGCCTGAGCTCCACAGCAAGAGAAGCCGCCTCTTGCCACAACTAAAGAAAATCTCACGCACAAATGAAGACCCAGCAGAGCCAAAATAAATAAGTAGTTTAAAAAAGATACAGCAGATAAGCCAATATTCTAATGAATACATGCCAGCCTTTTATGAAGGTGATCATCTGTAAAATGTGCCATTTTATAACATAGAATATTCGTTTTGTTCTGATGGTGAGAAATGAAAATGTAGGAAGTGAAACAAATATGTGAGTTGCTTTGCTGTTGTAACTATGATTGGGATTCTGTTAGTGAACAAAAAAACAAAGAACAAAAAAACAAACCTTGCTTTCAAGTGATGAGATCAAAACTGTCAGGAGCCAGTGATCAGTGCAAGGCACTGAATTCAACATAAACCAAAACTTCTCAGACCTGGAGTGCCCAAAGGCTCAGGTAGACAGGGAAAGGTCTAGTTGGTAGCCCATCCCTTATTTGTCACTATGATAGGCCCCAAATGGGACTGTTTATTTTTGTGGGTCACAAATTTTGTATCTTATTAATAAAAAAATTGCTTTCAGAAAAGACATTTTCTTAGCACAGATGACTGAGTGACCATTTTCTGAGGAGGAGGGGCTAGTCTTGTTTAAAATTAGTTAAATTTTTGGCCAATGGCAGAACATATATCATAATATTGCTGTGCAAAAATAGAATGTTGCTCAGGGTGGAAAGAGGCTCATTTGTCTTCTGAATTCCTTAGGGAATCATTTCTTTTTCTGTATGTCAAATAGTAAACCTTTTATAAAACGGGTCCTGAAATTCCAAGGTGGAGGTCGTTTGCTTCTCAATAGTCACACCCTGTTCTATACAAACTTTATGCAGATTCTGTATTCTGGTCATCTTGGGCTGATGAGAGGACTAATTTTAAGGCAACTATATCAGCTGACATTTAATTGATGGGTCTACTTTCTGCACATCAGACTGATTGTTCTAAGCCCACTGGCTTTATGGAGCCAGTTTGACAAGGTCTGTATCTGCACAGGCAATGAGCAGTGCAGAGTTAAGGGGAAAATCTAAACTATTATCCTCCTCAAATTATTGCGTCACCTGCTTTCTTACTGAGATTACCAATAGCAATAAATTTAACAAGTTTATTGCAATTAAACTGATTGGTTATATGTGTGGTTTTAAAATTAGAAGTCATCGATTCCTGATTCCCTACATTATAACCACAGAGGATCACACTCAATATTATTGCTGTTAGCTGAGGCTGTTTTCTAGTGTTTTCAGAGAAAAGATATTAAGAAACCATAAGGACCATCCAGATTAACACTATTATTGGCAAATGAGAATTGTATTTAATGTGAATTATATCTCAATAAAGCTGCTAGAGAAACAAACAAAAGCTAGAGAAGTTTAGTGCCATTATCTCAATCCATGCTTAGGCACCAGAGTTTTACTCATGATTAATTTTTGTACCATCGGTGCTGTGTTAAGTCACTTTGGTAGTGTCTGACTCTTTGCGACCCTATGTACTGTAGCCCACCAGGCTTCTCTGTCCATGGGATTTTCCAGGCAAGAATACTGGAGTGGGTTGCCATTTTCTCCTCCAGGGGATCTTCGCGACCCAGGGATTGAACCAGCATCTCTTAGTTCTCCTGCATTGGCAGGTGGGTTCTTTACCACTAGTGCCACTGCAAATATTAACATACTGAAGAATGAATAATAACTTGATATTCTTATGAAAATGATTTTGACGTCATGGAACACTAGAAAGGTTTTGGGGTCCTCCAGGCATCTATAGACCACATGATTTAAGACAGGTGTTATATAGAGTAACTCTCACATTGTGCAACACACTTCCCCTGGGGAGAGCTTTGAAAGCAAGGTTTCTCTTGGATTTTATTCAAGGGTTTGAATCTCTCAATGAGCCAAATGCCATTGTTGGAGGAGTGTGTAATTTCCTTGGTTCTGTCTCATTGCAACAAAAATTTGAAGCCATGGACGGACCAGCGTTACAGCTCAGTTTTATTAGGAAAAACACACTTGAGGAGTGAGGGTGGGCCGACCCAAAAGATGCAGAGAAGAGAGGCCTCAGTCCTTCTAGGCTTCCTCCTTTTATACATTTGTCTCCTCCCCACTGAGCCTGCCCTATGTAAATGGGCTATCCAGGAGGGCTGTTTGTTTTACTTGAGATTCTCACTCCACTCAGACTTTCCTTTATTCTATTTTTGCAGGCTTTTCCCTTCTTTGTCTTTTAGCCACCACCATTGTGGACTCCTTTTTCCTATTCTAACTACCTAACACCATCTTTCGGAGAAGGCAATGGCACCCCACTCCAGTACTCTTGCCTGGGAAATCCTATGGATGGAGGAGCCTGGTAGGCTGCAGTCCATGGGGTCGCTAAGAGTCGGACACGACTGAGTGACTTCACTTTCACCTTTCACTTTCTTGCGCTGGAGAAGGAAATGGCAACCCATTCCAGTGTTCTTGCCTGGAGAATCCCAGGGACGGGGGAGCCTGGTGGGCTGCCGTCTCTGGGGTCGCACAGAGTCAGACACGACTGAAGTGACTTAGCAGCAGCAGCAGCAGCAACACCATCTTTATAAGTTGTTTTTCCCTGTAGTATAGTTGAGTGACATGGGTCCCAAGAGAGGAAGACAGATCTCTGGTGTATTTTATTTTCAGTGTGGAATTGCGCTAGTGACAATAAATATTTGTTGTGAATGAATCCGTAACCCCTTACAAATTACTCTTTGGTTGTGTTTCTGATTGCTTTGTTACAGGCAGTAAACACTGCCAGACAGAAGACCTCTGATGCTTTCTAATTAAATGACAGAATCCTAAAAAGGTCAGAACTGTAACTTACAAAAGCACTTTTCATTGGTTTTCCCGAAGGAATGAAAGATCAAAATGTGAGTGATTCCCTGAGCAGAAATGCCATCCAAACACAGGACTCAAAAACGCATTGCTTCAAAGTGGGATAGCCTTGACAAGGAGCTGGAAAAAGATTTCTCCTGGGTCCTGGACCACCTTCTTCCATCTTCTTTCTTTCATTCAAGTTTGAGAAATTAAATTATTTTTGTGAATGTGAGAAATCTGATCCTTGTATCAACAAATAGAAGAAACCATCATGCTGCCCACTAGTTTAATAAAACAATTTGGCTCCTGCCGTATGGAATTTATTTGCTTTTGTCAGTAATTTCCCCCAGGATAGTTTTATAACTCTCTGACCATCCATTGCATGTAATTTTTTCTGGGAGGTAGAATCAAAGACAGGTAGATGCATTTGCTTGATCTTGAGATTTGGAGCATTTGCCAAGGTACGCAGTTTTGTTAGGACACTTGTTGCCTTTATCAGGCAGCTTCCCTATGTGAATACAGCCTGTCACATTCATTTATTCTTTGAATCATTATACATCACTTGACTACGGATGTCCAGGACTAAATACGTAAAAAGAAGTGGTAAACTAAATGAAAACATTCAGGAATTTAATGCCCACAGAAAATGAATTGAGATATTTTAAAGTCTCCTTTGCCACACTAGGGCTTCCCTGGTGGCTCAGACGGTAAAGCATCTGCCTGCAATGCGGGAGACCGGGGTTCGATTCCTGGTTTGGGAAGATCCCCTGGAGAAGGAAATGGCAATCCACTCCAGCCCTCTTGCCTGGAAAATCCCATGGACGGAGGAGCCTAATAGGCTACAGTCCATGGGGTTGCAAAGAGTCGGACATGACTAAGCGACTTCACTTTTCACTTGCCCTACTAGCAGCAATATCTGCAACTAGAAAGAACATAAAAGCGGAAGACATGCACAATATGAATTTCCAAAGATTATTTTTTGTCTGCCTTTTATTCAAAGTTATATGAAGGTGAAAGTCACTCAGTTGTGTCTGACTCTTTGCGACCCCATAGACTGTACAGTCCATGGAATTCTCCAGGCCAGAGTAGTGGAGTGGGTAGCCTTTCCCTTCTCCAGGGGCTCTTCCCAACCCAGGGATCGAATCCAGGTCTCCTGCATTGCAGGCGGATTCTTTACCAGCTTGCGCACAAGGGAAGCCTAAGAATACTTGAGTGGGTAGCCTATCCCTTCTCCAGGAGGGATCCTCCCAACCCAGAAATAGAACTAGGGTCTCCTGCATTGCAAGCAGATTCTTTACCAGCTGAGCTACCAGGGAAGTTATACATGTACCGATAAATAGCCATGTAGTTCTCTAAGGCTTGATCTAAAGAAAAGTTCCTTTGGCCCCACAACTTCCCATTTGCCCAAGTAATTATTTCAATACTTTCAGTGTGTTTGTTTTATAGGTACCTCTGTATTTGTGAATAACATGCATGCACTATTACTTTTTGATTTACCGGTTTCAAGCATTTCTGTTTACTTCCTACTATGGAAGGTGAGCATTAAGCTTTGTTTATTCACTCTCTAGCCCACACATTTATTACTTGTCCCTGGCCACTAGACTCCCAGCATATTTATGAAAAGATTTTAATAAATATTCTGAATAATATTCAGTGTTTATGTAAGTAAATATGATATCTGGATGAGCATGTAGTTTATTGCGAGCTATTTTTTCTTTTCTGTATGACATCCCGGTGTTTCCCAGAGTTAGTAATTGTTTGCTTACCCAGTTCTCTACAAAATGAGCACTGATTTAGTCTTCTGTCCATATATTAAGACACTTTAGATATTCTATCAGTTTCACTTTATTGGGAAAAAGTCCAAGGCTTTCAGATGAGTGGTTGTTTGAATTACTTGATTTCTAGATGTGCTGTATAGTTGCCATCCTGACATGAGGCCAGACATACGCGTGAAGTCATCCTGGAGGTCCAGCCTCAGTCAAGTCTCTTGGTAACTACAGCTGCATGAGTGACTCCAGGGAGTGCATTTAGAAGAATCACCCAGCTGAGCCCAGCCAAAATTGCAGAATCATTAGCAAATGAATTATTTAAGATACAAAGTTTTAAAGTACTCTGGATGATGAATGGAAAAATCCAATAGGAAAAAAATGTACCACACAGCGAGAATCACCAAAATAATATAAAAAGGGAAATGAAGTATTCGAATTTTACAAAAAGAGGAAAAGTATAAAATAGCCCTCTAGCAAAGATGCTCCTCAAATGCCTCATGGAGAAGATATGGAGAAGTGAACTAAGGCAACAATGGTGGAATAGAGAATTTTAGGGAATAATTGTATCATCTATAGGAATTTATGATTGATTAGATACAGAGGAAGAGGAAGAAATACTAGATGATACCCAAGTTTCTGACTTGTGCAAATAAATGAAGGTTCTATCATTCCCTGGGATGGAGCAGTGAAACCCATTAGCCTGTTTTGGAAAGATTAGAATTTCAGGTGCATTTTTCACTAATCAAAAATGCATATCAGAGTATATCTGATACCTTGGGCACAAACAATTAACTACAGCTGACTAGTTTTGAGTGTGGAAATGTGGAAAAGCCTACTCAAAATGAAGGTATAACATCCGATGTGAGGACTTTGGTCCTTTTGCAGACAGTGATCAGCAAGGATGGTGGGTGCAGAGAGAGCCCTGCTCCCCAGGAGGTGGCTTAAAAGGGAAGTTCTCTGGTTCTTCATCATTGCTTTGTGCATTCATGGTGGAATGACCTTGTCAGTTTGAATCTAGTTTTCCTTGACTGGGGAAGAAAGTTGTGTAATGAAGACAAATCCAAGTTTTTATTATAATCAAAAGCATTTTCACCTTCTATTCACTCTAGTCATCCGTGTTTCATTTGATCTGCCTCAGCATCTTCAAAAGCATTTGCATGAAAATCTGCTGTTTACAACATTCTTCTGTAGCTTTCTCCACCCCCACTTTTTTTTTTCCAGCCAGAGAGCTGATAGCATGCTGTCCCTCTCTGGCACCAGGATCTCTTTCCTGCAGTTTGGTGGGGCAGCTGGGACGAAGGATGGATCTTCTGGCTCCCTGGGAGGGGAATGTTGCTTTTACAGCCATCCTGTGCCAGGTACAGCAGGTCCGAGTGTGCCTCCACAAAGGAGCTAAACATCTACGTTTTCTCCTAAATCTTGCTGTCACTGAGGATAGAGAGGCAACCTTCTATTTATTCGTTTATGGCTGTGCTGGGTGTTCGGTGCTGCACGGGCCTTCTCTCTAGTGGTGTGCGGCCTTCTCTTGGCGGTGACTTCTGTTGCAGAGCACAGGCTTTTAGATGTGTGTGGGTTTCCGTAGTTGCGGCTCCTGGACGGTAGACCACAGCAGCTGTGGCTCACGGGCTCAGTTGCTCCTTGGCATATGGGATCTTCCCAAACCAGGGATCGAAGCCATGTCCCCTGCCTTGGCAGGTGTGTTCTTAAGCATTGTACCAGTTGGGAAATCCCAGAGAGGCAACTTTTAAGAGGAAGTATTTCTGTGTTTTTGGAACCTTGGGTCACACCATGAGGAAATGTGAAATTAGTCAAAACAAAACCAAAAGCCTCCTCGTCACTTTAGGACTTCAAACAGTGTTAACACTGGGTTTGGGTACCTGGAGAAAATGTTCAGATAACGATGGCCACTGAGCTCTTTCAACACCAGATGGACTGTTGTCTAACTTTGATTCTGCACTGACACCTCAGCCCACCCAGAAACAGCAGTGTGTCCTGTGAGAAGCAAAAACATGAAGCTTAGAAATATTTCAAAAGCACTGGGAACTCTTTCTTGTTGTCAGTGTGAAAGAACTGCACATTTTGTTGTGCGTTTTCCCCACTTTTAATTGGCAGTGTTATAATGATGTTACTTTTAAAATCAGCATGTCCTAATGACCTGATGCTTTGCCAAAATTATTGGAGGAAAATTGAATGCATCTGTATGGTTGGATGTAAGACGATAAAATGAATAAATAGGAAATCATAAAAGGAAAAGAAATGGGTTAAAAAGTTTGGCCATTCCAAAGAAGTACGCAGATCGATCTTTATAATGGCAGGATCACCTGTTTGCATTTTTCATCTTAAGAGATCCTCCCCACCCCCACCCATGTGTTGCTGACACAGAGATAATTATGTTTGTAACATCTTTTGGTCTTTCTGGATACCAAGTTATTTTCCCTGTATACATGTAATTTTGATATTCTTATCCTGGGCCAAATTCACCAAGAAAAAGGGTAGAGAGGTTTCTCCTTCCTCCAGGGGTAGCCAACAAATATAATTTCTATTTACTCCCAGATGAAAATAGCTAAGATAAAGAATAGCTTTAGTGATGAATTGTTGAATTTCAATGTTTATAATAACTGGCCCACAGTTCACACAGAGACTAGCGCTGTTTATTATTTGTGAAGTCTCAATTTTCTGCAAATATTGACATTTTGTTATTTAAAATGACTGTTCATCCTTGTTTTGAAGCTACAGCTTTTATTCAGACTACTTACCTTCCTTTGCAGCTTTATGTTGAGGATAAGTTCAGAATTCTGGGAACTGCTTTTATGACCTGCATAGTTACGGTTCGGTTGTAAGTGGAGAGAGTTTTATTTATCTGAATCTAAATTTTAATGAATAAGAATGCCATTTATTTGTGAACTCACGCATAGTAAGAAATATCTTAGCGTTATCTCTTTGATTAATGTTGCTCATCACTTGTAAAGATACTTCATGTAGAATATGCATGTAACTATAAAGTGAAGAGGAGCTAAAGAGCCTCTTGATGAAAGTGACAGAGGAGAGTGAAAAGGTTGGCTTAAAGCTCAACATTCAGAAAACAAAGATCATGGCATCTGGTGACATCACTTCATGGGAAGTAGACAGGGAAACAGTGGAAACAGTGTCAGACTTTGTTATTTTGGGCTCCAAAATCACTGCAGATGGTGATAGCAGCCATGAAATTAAAAGACTCTTACTCCTTGGAAGGAAAGTTATGACCAACCTAGATAGTATATTCAAAAGCAGAGACATCACTTTGCCGACTAAGGTCATCTAGTCAAGGCTATGGTTTTCCCAGTGGTCATGTATGGATGTGAGAGTTGGACTGTGAAGAAGGCTGAGCGCCGAAGAATTGATGCGTCTGAACTGTGGTGTTGGAGAAGACTTTTGAGGGTCCCTTGGACTGCAAGGAGATCCAACCAGTCCATTCTGAAGGAGATCAGTCCTGGGTGTTCATTGGAAGGACTGATGCTGAAGCTGAAACTCCAATACTTTGGTCACCTCATGCGAAGAGTTGACTCACTGGAAAAGACTGATGCTGGGAGGGATTGGGGGCAGAAGGAGAAGGGGATGGCAGAGGAAGAGATGGCTGGATGGCATCACAGACTCGATGGATGTGAGTCTGAGTGAACTGGAATTGGTGATGGACAGGGAGGCCTGGTGTGCTGCGATTCACGGGGTCACAAAGAGCTGGACACGACTGAGCGACTGAACTGACTGATAGTGCATTTTAGCTTAATTAGAATGTTCTCAAGAATCATTCCTTCTAGATGATTTTAAACGTGCTATTAAGATCTTTTGGTACTGGCTTCTAGGTTTTCAGATCATGGGTTGGGTCCGAGGAATAATCCTTTAATAATCCTGAAAGCCAGTGAAAAAAGGTGATGAGAATTGTAAACCATTTTGGGGAAGAAAGAAAAGCTACAGAAGGGAAGAGATGCAAGAGGGAATTGAGTTATGTTCTGTCTCCTGAGTTAGGGTGTCAGTGACAAGGGGACCATGGGTCATGAGTATGAGACATGAGTTCAGCAAGCTGTGGGTTTTTTGTGGTCACGGTTTTCTGCAGGCAGAAAGTGAAGATACAGGATCCACCAGGGGTGGCGGGTGGACGTACCCGAGAGATGTAGCTATTCCCTTAGTTCTGAGATTTCCTGGCTGTGTTTGCGTTGTGTGTGAGGGTTCATCCTAGGTAAGACTACCTCTGCCTTAGTAGTTTGGTGATAGGTTTCCAATTGCTGATGCATTTTGTTGAGTGTGAAAGTTAATGTAAAAAGTAATCCCCGAAAAGTATTCCCTGAACAGGAAAAATTGTGCCCTAAAAATTCCTGGAGAAGGAAATGGCAACCTACTCCTTTATTCTTGCCTGGAGAATTCCATGGACAGAGGAGCCTGGTGGCTAAGGTCCATGGGGTCACACAGAGTCGGACACGATTGAGTGACTAGCACTTGAAAGTCCTTATATTCCAGCTGAATCGAGGCCAGAGCATTGAGGATGGCAAGGGGAGAGTGTGGGCTTTTGGGCTGAGGTTAGTTACACAGGTATTTCCAGGGTCTCTTTGTGCTTTGCTCACTTGACGTTTGATATAATAATTTTATGCTAATTAGATTACTCATAAGGATACTTGCCTGATGTTAAGTGATGTGTAAGGTCTGAGGACAATGACTCCATCGCTACCTGAGGGAAATCCTTGAGTGTTGTTGAGGGTGACGATGGTCACTTTTGTCCTGGAGAAGTAATGATTTCTGGGTTCTCCCCATTTCCTATGCTTGCCCCTACTCCTTCCTTCAGCCTTTTTTTGAGGCTGGTCCTTGGGTGGTGGTCTGCCTTCTGGGTCCTCTTGGCTTTCTCTTTAGGGAGTCAGCTCTATCATCCCAGCAACCTGGGCAGCTGAAGCCAGGCTGGTGGTGGCTGCTTTCCCCTTCCTATGTCTGTCTGTTTCTCTGTGTACTACTTGCTACAAATTTGCCCATGGAGTTTATGTTTCTAGTTTCTGATGCTTGTTTTCAAGTAACTTCTTTGTAGTTCTTGGAAATGAAAGTGAAAGCCGGATATGCTAACAGTGGGATCTGTCTCATCCTGATCGCTTCTTGCTGTTTTTTTGTTCCATCAAAAACCATGGGATGAGCAGTATATAGTGAATAATGTTTATGACTCTGATTTGACTTTTAGGCTGTTGATCATCATCTTTTACTGAAGCTAAGCCCTAAATGAAACATCCATTTTCCATATATCCTGTATGTATTGGGTTGGCTGAAAAGGAAAAACCCAAATGAACTTTTTGTCCAGTCCAATATACATGCCATGTAGATCTCTCTCTCTCAGTCACTCACATATTCACACTTATGTATTTCAAATTGCATACAAATGTGATTATGCTTTTATTCTAGATTACAATGGACTATAATATTAGTAATTATATACATTGTGGAACACTTTAAGTTACTGATCTACTTATATCATCTTAGTTTAATTTGGATATTCTTGAAAGTTTGTGACTATTTAGATAATCCAAGAGTTGGTGTACTGTTCATTATTCTGCTGGTGACCCTTATGTCAATCCTCCTTTCCTACATGAGTTACTAGGGGGAAAACTTTAAAGTGTAACCTTTGAGTCTTCTTTCCTGCTACATTTCTATAGTTTTGAGGAAATTAAATTCACCTATACACACAGCCTGCCATTCATTTTTAAAAATACTTTTTTAGGCATTATTTTTTCACGATTTTGAGCTCATTCCTCACACTGACATATCTCAACAAAAACAGATTCACATCAGAAGCTTGGTGAAAGGGCTTCCCAGGTGGCTCAGTGGTAAATAATCCACCTGCCAGTGTGGGAGACACAGGTGTGATCCCTGGGTCAGGAAGACCCCCTGGCAAAGGAAATGGCAACCCATTCCAGCACTCTTGCCTGGAAAAATCCATGGACAGATGAGCCTGGCCGGCAACATGGGGTTGGGGAGAGTCCATGCGGTTGCGGAGAGTCGGATACAACTTAGCAGCTAAAACAACAACAAAGAAAGGAGGATAAACCAAACTGTAAAAGGACAGGCAAAGCTAGACATTTAAGGTAGCTAATACAGTCAGGTAGAGTCTGGGAAAATGGAGGGGCCTAAGGACTGGTTTACATTCGGGTTCGTTTTGGAAGGAAAAACTAATTTCTGGGTCCAGAAAGTGGATACAGTAAGTCCCCTACATACAAACCTTCGAGCTGCGAGCTTTCAAAGACAGGAGCATGAGTTCCCGTGTCTAGTCATGTAAGTGAGTTCATGTGTCTGGCATGCCCTGCCACATGCTTGCGTGTTTTATAAGTGGCTGTGTTTTGATTACTTTACAGCACTGTATAGAATACAGTGGTATGTATCTTTGTTTCAAGCTCAGGATGTCCGGAAGCATGTATAAAAGCACTGGTGATGTAGCTGGCTCTGCTCAGATGTAGCAGTGGTGACGTAGCTGCCATCTCCTATCGCGGACAGTCCTTCAGCTCTGTCATCTCCCATCTCCTCGGTCTCTTCCAGTTGGTAACCCTTCTTGCCTGTTCACTCGATGCCAGCCCCTGTATGCCAGCTGTTGTCCAGCACTACTATATTTTCAAGGTACTGTACTGTAAGATTACAAATATTTTCTTTATTTTTTGTTTTTATGTATTATAAAAGTATTATAAGTGTGAAAAGTACTGCAAACCTATTACAGTACAGTACTCTGTAACTGGTTGGGGCATAAACTTGAATAACTGTGATATTGAATGGTTTGCCTTGGAGACGAACAGAGATCATTCTGTCATTTTTGAGACTGCATCCAAGTACTGCATTTCGGACTCTTTTTTGACCATGATGGCTACTCCATTTCTTCTGAGGGATTCCTGCCCGCAGTAGTAGATGTAATGGTCATCTGAGTTAAATTCACCCATTCCAGTCCATTTTAGTCGCTGATTCCTCGAATGTCGACGTTCACCCTTGCCATCTCTTGTTTGACCACTTCCAATTTGCCTTGATTCGTGGACCTGACATTCCAGGTTCCTATGCAATATTGCTCTTTACAGCATCGGACCTTGCTTCTATCACTGGTCACATCCATAACTGGGTATTGTTTTTGCTTTGGCTCCATCCCTTCATTCTTTCTGGAGTTATTTCTCCACTGATCTCCAGAGCATATTGGGCACCTGATGACCTGGGGAGTTCCTCTTTTGGTATCCTATCATTTTGCCTTTTCCTACTGTTCATGGGGTTCTCAAGGCAAGAATAATGAAGTGGCTTGCCATTCCCTTCTCCAGTGGACCACATTCTGTCAGGCCTCATCACCATAACCCGCCTGTCTTGGATTGCCCTGCAAGCATGGCTTGGTTTCATTGAGTTAGACAAGGCTGTGGTCCTAGTGTGATTAGATTGACTAGTTTTCTGTGAGTATGGTTTCAGTGTGTCTGCCCTCTGATGCCTTCTTGCAACACTTACCATCTTACTTGGGTTTGTCTTACCTTGGGCAGAGGAACCAGAGATCAAATTGCCAACATCCGCTGGATCATGGAAAAAGCAAGAGAGTTCCAGAAAAACATCTGCTTTATTGACTATGCTAAAGCCTTTGACTGTGTGGATCATAATCAACTGTGAAAAATTCTGAAAAGATGGGAATACCAGACCACCTGACCTGCCTCTTGAGAAATCTGTATGCAGGTCAGGAAGCAACAGTTAGAACTGGACATGGAACAACAGACTGGTTCCAAATAGGAAAAGGAGTACGTCAAGGCTGTATATTGTCACCCTACTTATTTACCTTCTATGCAGAGTACACCATGAGAAACGCTGGACTGGAAGAAACACAAGCTGGAATCAAGATTGCCAGGAGAAATATCAATCACCTCAGATATGTAGATGACACCACCCTTATGGCAGAAAGTAAAGAGGAGCTAAAGGGCCTCTTGATGAAAGTGAAAGAGGAGAACGAAAAAGTTGGCTTGAAGCTCAACATTCAGAAAACAAAGATCATGGCATCTGGTCCCATCACTTCATGGGAAATAGATGGGGAAACGGTAGAAACAGTGTCAGACTTCATTTTGGGGGGCTCCAAAATCACTGCAGATGGTGATTGCAGCCATGAAATTAAAAGACGCTTACTCCTTGGAAGAAAAGTTATGACCAACCTAGATAGTATATTCAAAAGCAGAGACGTTACTTTGCCGACTAAGGTCCGTCTAGTCAAGACTATGGTTTTTCCTGTGGTCATGTATGGATGTGAGAGTTGGACTGTGAAGAAGGCTGAGCGCTGAAGAATTGATGCTTTTGAACTGTGGTGTTGGAGAAGACTCTTGAGAGTCCCTTGGACTGCAAGGAGATCCAACCAGTCCATTCTGAAGGAGATCCGCCCTGAGATTTCTTTGGAAGGAATGATGCTGAAGCTGAAACTCCAGTACTTTGGCCACCTCATGCGAAGAGTTGATTCATTGGAAAAGACTCTGATGCTGGGAGGGATTGGGGGCAGGAGGAGAAGGGGACGACCCAGGATGAGATGGCTGGATGGCATCACTGACTCGATGGACATGAGTCTGAGTGAACTCCAGGAAATGGTGATGGACAGGGAGGCCTGGCGTGCTGTGATTCATGGGGTCGCAAAGAGTCGGACACAACTGAGCGACTGAAATGAACTCAAGCCTTTTAAAACCCATCAGTGTATTTATCTCCAAACGATCTCTGAAACCAACACTCCATTTAGTACATTTTTTTGAACTCTTTGTAAATTCTGTTTCCGCGTTAGGAGAAAGCTTAACTGGCCATGCAGCTGTGTCTCTGTCCTGTTTCTCTGAATTCTTGATCTCCTGTTCCTGAAATCCCCTCCCTAGATGTTTCAACATTCCTAATACCCTCCTCTGACTACTTGGAACTGGACAAAGTGGTTATTATCTAAACTTCTACCATTCACTTCCCATTTTCACTGTATTAGTTAGCAATATTACCTCCTATAACAAATATACACACACACACAGACATAACATAGATATATTGTAGAAACCTTTTTTATATATAAACAATTTGTATATACATAAACAATTAAATCATGAGTTTTATTTCTCATGTAAATTCAAAAACAGGTGTTCCCAATCATCATACAGTACGTCTCCAAAGAGTGATTTGGGGACCAATTTCTTCCATCTTGGGGATCCACCATTTCCCCAAGGATGGAATAGTGCTTAACCACATGCATCAATTCTATAGAAAGGAGAGTGTGAAGAAAGCCCACCTGCTTCTAAACCTTTTGGGCAGGGAAGTGACATTCCTCCCTTCTGGTCACATGCCACTGGTGAGGACCAATGATATAGCCCAATCCAGATAAAACGATGCTGGAAGCACCATCCCTGACTGTGAAGCTGTTTCCTAACACCTCTCTACTGAAAAAGGGGAGGCACGCATTTAGGTAGACCTTTAGCTGCTTCAGCTCCATCCCATTTGTCCTTTTCTTTGGACTGGCTTGATAATCTTACACAGTGAGTCCCCTACATACAAAGGAGTTCCTTTCCAAAAGTACGTTCGAAAGTCCAACTAACACAGTCAGCTACAGAGTTCAGTTCAGTTGCTCAGTCGTGTCCAATTCTTTGCGACCCCATGAATTGCAGCACGCCAGGCCTCCCTGTCCATCACCATCTCCCAGAGTTCACTCAGACTCACGTCCATCGTGTCTGTGATGCCATCCAGCCATCTCATCCTGGGTCGTCCCCTTCTCCTCCTGCCCCCAATCCCTCCCAGCATCAGAGTCTTTTCCAGTGAGTCAACTCTTCGCATGAGGTGGCCAAAGTACTGGAGTTTCAGCTTCAGCATCATTCCTTCCAAAGAAATCTCAGGGCGGATCTCCTTCAGAATGGACTGGTTGGATCTCCTTGTTGTCCAAGGGACTCTCAAGAGTCTTCTCCAACACCACAGTTCAAAAGTATCAAATCTCTGGCACTTAGCTTTCTTCGCAGTCCACTCTCACATCCATACATGATTACTGGAAAAACCATAACCTTGACTAGACGGACCTTAGTTGGCAAAGTAACGTCTCTGCTTTTGAATATGCTATCTAGGTTGGTCATAACTTTTCTTCCAAGGAGTAAGTGTCTTTTAATTTCATGGCTGCAGTCACCATCTGCAGTGATTTTGGAGCTCCAAAAAATAAAGTCTGACACTGTTTCCACTGTTTCCCCATCTATTTCCCATGAAGTGATGGGGCCAGATGCTATGATCTTAGTTTTCTTTCTGAATGTAGAGCTTCAGGCCAACTTTGTCACTCTCCTCTTTCACTTTCATCAAGAGGCTTTTGAGTTCCTCTTCACTTTCTGCCATAAGGGTGGTGTCATCTACATATCTGAGGTGATTGATATTTCTCCTGGCAATCTTGATTCCAGCTTGTGCTTCCTCCAGCCCAGCGTTTCTCATGATGTACTCTGCATAGAAGGTAAATAAGTAGGGTGACAATATACAGCCTTGACGTACTCCTTTTCCTATTTGGAACCAGTCTGTTGTTCCATGTCCAGGTCTAACTGCTGCTTCCTGGCCTGCATACCGATTTCTCAAGAGGCATGTCAGGTGGTCTGATATTCCCATCTCTTTCAGAATTTTCCACAGTTGATTGTGATCCACACAGTCAAAGGCTTTGGCATAGTCAATAAAGCAGAAGTAGATGTTTTTCTGGAACTCTCTTGCTTTTTCCATGATCCAGCGGATGTTGGCAATTTGATCTCTGGTTCCTCTGCCTTTTCTAAAACCAGCTTGAACATCAGGGAGTTTACGCTTCTCATATTGCTGAAGCCTGGCTTGGAGAATTTTGAGCATTACTAGCATGTGAGATGAGTGCAATTGTGCGGTAGTTTGAGCATTCTTTGGCATTGTGTTTCTTTGGGATTGGAATGAAAACTGACCTTTTCCAGTCCTGTGGCCACTGCGGAGTTTCCCAAATTTGCTGGCATATTGGGTGCAGCACTTTCACAGCATCATCTTTCGGGATTTGAAATAGCTCAACTGGAATTCCATCACCTCCACTGGCGTCGTTTATAGTGATGCTTTCTAAGGCCCACTTGACTTCACATTCCAGGACGTCTGGCTCTAGGTGAGTGATCATACCATTGTGATTATCTTGGTCGTGAAGATCTTTTTTGTAGAGTTCTTCTGTGTATTCTTGCCACCTCTTCTTAATATCTTCTGCTTCTGTTAGGTCCCTACCATTTCTGTCCTTTATCGAGTCCATCGTTGCATGGAATATTCCCTTGGTATCCCTAATTTTCTTGAAGAGATCTCTCGTCTTTCCCATTCTGTTGTTTTCCTCTATTTCTTTGCATTGATCGCTGAGGAAGCCTTTCTTATCTCCTCTTGCCATTCTTTGGAACTCTGCATTCAGAGTTATCTTTCCTTTTCTCCTTTGCTTTTCACTTCTCTAATTGTGCTAATTAATTAATTAATTAATTAGCACAATTAGATGGTTTAGGAGGGGAAAACAGATTATCTCAAATATATAGTTAAATTTCTCCTGATAAAGCAATATATAAAACATTCTGTTAGCTATAAATATCAGAGTCCGTTAAGTTGCCGAAATGTTCTATAAAGAGCTCAGATGTGATCATAGCTAAGAGAGAAAGCAATCTTCATTTAGGCCTCTGGATAAGTTACAGTTTAGAACATTTTGTGAGAGATGGTATACTTGGTCTCCATGGATTATATGCCTTAGTTTTCTCAAGAAATTGAGTCATATTGTTAGTGATAAAAAGTTGATTTTCCCTTAATTAAGTATATTTTATGAATTTTCTGATGTCTTAATGATTAAATTAAGTTTAACAACACAGGAATCATTGGCTGTCACATTGGACTTTTACTTTCTTTGTTGTTCTCTAGGGAGTCACAGGAACCTCGGTCCTGCCACTAACCTTGCTAGTGAGAAGTTATAATTGTTACAGGGAGTATAGCTTCAACTTTTGGAACATTCTTTTGCCATCTATATTAAAAATAATGTTATATTGTTTCAGATTAGCATTTCTGTTAGACACGACTTTGTTCTTTGATAATAAAAAGCAATTATGTAAGTAGAAAGTGATCTTGAAGATAAGTTTAAAGAGACATGGCAAAGTTCAACAGAGCTATACATTTTGAGATAAAGATACTTATTATCTCTTTAGTTACAGAGACACTGTCTTCTGTTGTATTTCCTGTATAGAAAGTAGCATCTAGTATTCTAAGGAGAAGGTTATAAATAAGGAGATAATTATCCAGAGGTGAATAGAGAGTGACTCTGTCTGTGTTATGTTGCATAAATGAATCTGCATAGGCAGTACTTGCCTGGTAACTAATATGTGATAAGATGAACTAAAACTTAGATGATGTATTTATCTCAGATGCAGTAATAGTAACAAAGTCATTATTCAGATTTACTTACCTTAAAGGACTTCCCTGGTGGCTCAGATGGTAAAGCGTCTGTCTACAATGCGGGAGACTCAGGTTCAATCCCTGGATTGGGAAGATCCCCTTGGAGAAGGAAATGGCAATCCACTCCAGTACTATTGCCTGGAAAATCCCATGGACAGAGGAGCCTGGTAGGCTACAGTCCATGGGGTTGCAAAGAGTTGGACATGACTGAGCAACTTCACTTTCACTTTACCTTAAATTCCCAGATCATTAAAGCCAATGATTTTTATTTTCTTTCTTAAAAAAAAAAAAACAAAAAAAACGGTCTAGAAAGTTAACTAGCAATTCAGGCTGCACTGCAGAAGCTGTGATAATTCAATACATGTTTCCTAGTCCAGAAAGTCAGTAAACAATGTGAGTTTAGATGAGAAAAGGCCTTTGTGGTCTGTGAATATTTCATAAATGAGAAAGAATTTATACTAAAAGTTATATAATTCAAGGAGAAGGGGCTTTGGGTAAGCAGACAAAAAGGGACCAGGGTCCTGCAGAAGAAAATAGCATATGATAATGAAAGTGGACTATTTTAAGACATGCTTGGGTGGCAGTGAGGTGAGAGATGGCAAAGTTTTACTGGGAGATAAGATTGGGACTATAAATAGGAGATTGATTGTGGAGGATCTTAATTACCGGCTTAGGAAGTTTAGGTTTTATTTTAAAGGCAGTTAGAGATGTTGCAGATTTTGAAGCCGAGAACCGTCTTTGGAGAAGGCTCACACGGCAGTGGTGTGTAAATGAATTTCCTGTGGAAGTGGCTAGAAACAGGGAGACTTTGAAGAGACCAATGTAAGATGATACAGTAGCACAAGTGAGGAAACCACTAGATGAAATCAGACAAAAAAAAACAAACAAAGTGAGTAGAGAGCCCATGTAGGATAGTATCATATTTGGGCTTGCATCAGAACAAGAGAAGCCTTAAATGGAACTGAACTTTTAGTATGCTGAAAGATCTGATAGCCAGGAGAAGAAAAAGATGATCAGATCTACTCTACGAGCCATTTGATCAGGCTATTACCAAGAGCAGAATTAGTGATAACCTGGAGGTAAAGGAACATTCACCTCCCTAAACCTTAAAGATTTAGAGGAGATTTCCATAATCAAAGGTTAATTTCTTAGGGAAGAACTTGAATAGTTTTAGCAGGACTAGAAACAACAAATGTCTTGGAAAGAAATGTTGGTAAATTGATTGGATAAAGCAGCAGAGTTAAAGGCATTCCTTGTATTTATTTTGTGTGGTTCTCTGTGGCAATTTGTGTTACAATGAGTTGGATACAGAATAAACAACCCCTATGAATCAGATTCTCTAGAGATGGGTTGTGGGGCTATAAATGGTAAGGTTCCAAGATGATCCTTGTGAACACAGCCTGACTTGAAAACTGGCAAAGAAGAAATAGCATGGATTTGGAAGTCAGCAACACCATCTTTGTTGATTAAGAGTTCTTTTTAATTGTGTGCTACATTCTCCAAGTCTCTGTCTTCTTATCTATAAAATGAGGATAAATGAAATCTGTAAGATTCAATTAAATAATACATGGGGAGTCCCCAATCCNCCCCAATCCATGCTAAGGACATAGTTGATTCTTATCAATTGTTTCTATATAATATGAAAACAAAATTATTTGGAGTGGGCAGATATAAAGAGATTTCGATTTTGGATAGGTATTGGTAAGATATAGCAAATTTTAAAAAAGATCTCTCCAATTAATCTGTCATTTTAGCTAGCACTCTTTTTAGTACCAGTAGGTATAGCAGCATGGTTTATAAGTCCTGTGGCTTAAGGATCTTAATCTAGGAAAACACATGTCAAACAGTGAGTTATTTTGAGGGATTCATAATCTTAGATGTCTTGTTATTTGGGGGCAAAATGAGGACTTTAGCCTGGAAGGCAGCATCTCAGATAGCTCTGAGAGATTGTTCCAAAGCAGCAGTGGGGAAAGTCAATATATAAGGTTTTGGTGAAGGGGGAGTTCCATACCATGAAGCACTCATTTTACAAAAGGTGTTTTTGTTGGTCATGAGGGTCTGATGTCACCATGCAGGGGTTTAGTGCTTCTCAAGATATGAGGGGATACAAGGATTGAGGTCATAGAATCAGTTCCTGAAAACATCCAACTATCTGAAGACCTGTCCCAGCAGATTCCCTGGAGCAGAGGGCCTCCCTCCACCCTGAGCTCCCTCGGGGGTTGCTGAAGGTCCACAGCCATAGCAGCATGGGGCCCAGTCTCCGCAGAGGCAGGTGGCAAGCACCTTTGTCGTTCAGTCCTTGGCAGTGCTCTTGGTAAGTGCCAGTTTGTAGCTGACAGCATACAGGAAGCTTTCAAGTGCTTTGCTGACATTCTAGCTGCCCTCCTAGACTTGAGTGAGTCAGGCCACCCCACACCTCATCATCACTGGATGCCATGGAAAAGCACATTCCTGACGCATTAAGACCTTCAGAGCCATCCTCGAAGTTCATCGACATGCAGTCCTGTACACACAGCTCTGGTGAGAGCAGCAGGAGAGAGCCTGCCAGACTTCCCCAGCCTGGATTCAGAGGGGGAAAGGAAACCAAGACGGCACTGCAGACTCCCGTAACCATCCTGGGGGACAGGGTAGTGTATTACTTTTGGCTGCCATCACAGAGCACCATGCATGGGCTGGGTGGTTAAAACAATAAAAAGATTTTCACAAAAATTTATTTTCTCAGAGGTCTGAAGGTTGAGAAGCCTCGGACCAAGGTTTAGGTGGTTTGGATTTTGGAGAGGGCTCTCCTACGGACTTGCAGATGGCCACTTTGCTGCTGTGACCTCACATAGCTTTCGCTTAGTGTACATGTATGTATACACAGAAAGAGTGAGATCTTCCTCATTTTATATGCCACTAATCCCATCACGAGAGCCCCACTCTCAGAATGTAATCTAACCCACATGACCTCCTGGAGACCCACCTTTACCACATTGGAGATTAGGGCTTCAGCATATGAATTTGGCAGGGGGGATACAAACCTTCAGTCTGTACTGGACAAGGAAAGCGTTGAAAGTGTTAGTCACCCAGTCATGTCTGACTCTTTGTGACCCCATGACTATAGCCTGCCAGGCTCCTCTATCCGTGGAATTCTCCAGGTAAGAATACTAGAGTGGGTTGCTGTTTCCTTTTCCAGGGACTAGACAAGGACCAGGAGAAGGCAATGGCACCCCACTCCAGTACTCTTGCCTGGAAAATCCCATGGACGGAGGAGCCTGGTAGGCTGCAGTCCATGGGGTCGCAAGAGTTGGACACGACTGAGTGACTTCACTTTCCCTTTTCACTTTCATGCATTGGAGAAGGCAATGGCAACCCACTCCAGTGTTCTTGCCTGGAGAATCCCAGGGGTGGCAGAGCCTGGTTGGCTGCTGTCTATGGGGTCGAACAGAGTCGGACACGACTGAAGCAACTTAGCAACAGCAGCAGCAGACAAGGACCAGACATTTTAATTGGCGTGTTTCTTGAACTCAGTGTATTTGAATCATAAATAAGGAGGCTACTTCAAGGAAATATAAGGACACCTATCCAAGCTAACGTGAGGTTTTGGTCTCAGCTGGCTCACACTATCTCAGGAATTTGGACAGAGCAGTGCAGGTGATGTTCATAGAGTTCAATGGGGCAGAGGTGGAGCTGTATATGTGACCGTGTCCTGGGAAAAAAGGGAAGAAAACCTAAAAAATCTACCCAACTAAACACTATCTGGAAAGCACTTTGGCAGTGAAGACAGATCTGTAAATGAGACAAAAGACCTGAAACCTGGGAAACATTGGAGAGCAGAGTTGCAGATTTATAGTGGAAGAAGGAATGTGAAGAGATTCCTTCTTAACAAGTGGAGAATTAATCCCTAAGCCCAGGGCCACGAGGGAGCTACTGTGGGGACAAAGCCTGCTCAGACATTGTAGACACGATAAAGATGCCCTGTCTCTGGGGAAAGTTATTGGCAAGAATGTGATGAAAGGCGATTAAGCAGGTTGTCCCCAGGATTGGTTTTCAGCCCATGGGGGAATTAAAATAAGTATGGTGTACTAGCAGCCTGGACTGAACGGACATGTGTGGTAGAGATTTGTCAAGGCCGATGCAGACTAGTGTTCACAGTGCTTTCAGCTCGGCTTTCTCCAGGCACAGCACGGATATGGGACCAGTGGGCAACATTTCTGTCCCAGGTTTGGACCAATCTGGATGGGGTTACGGGGACAGAATGTGGGGCACATGGACCAAAAGAACTGTTGGCCATTTCCCTCAGAGTGGTCTTTGCAGTGCCTGTGCAAATTTACAATAATAGAGGCCCAATTTTGTCTACACTCATGAGCATTCATTTTTAAAAGGCATTTGTCTGTATGAGTAGCTGGCCTCCCTGTGCTGTTTTTCTGGGCGTGGAGTCCAGTCTGATTAAATCCTTGTTTGTATTACACACGGCAGCTCTGTAACCTCCCAGCCCCTTGTCTTCTCCTCGCCTGCGCTTTCTTCTTTTAGGATTGGCCTCTTTGTTTGGATTATTACCAAATGAAATAGAGAGTGTTGGTAACTAGTATGTGGCCATGACGCTGAAGAAGGAGGTGGTGTAGGTGGGAAATTCAGAGACAGTAAACTGGGATAATTCCATTATAGGCTTTGCTTCAGGGGAGCCTTTGGATTCCGAGGACATAATGAAAGAGTAGAGGGTCTGCCGTTTTCCTGACTGAGGAGGGTCTCTCTGTATTGTGCCAGCCTTAGTGAATTAGATTGGAGGTTCATAATTTTATTAGTAACCTTTTCTCAGGGTAGTTGAGTTCCTTGGGCACACAATTCTTTAGGTGAAATCGATGCATTTACCCAGAATGACTTTTTACCATTCCTAATCAGCAGTACTTTTCCAGAGTTCTAATTCAGTTGAATAATATTGTGTTCCTGTTAAACTTCTCCTTCCCGTCACCTCCCTTTCTCCCAGTTGCATTAGAAACAGGCATGGTTTTAAAGACAGAGGCAAATTAAAAGTAAACTAAGCCAACTAAACATAAAATGCAGCGATGGCTGTTTCTCCTAACAGAAATTCAAGCATCATTACTATGTTTTTTTTCCCCCGTAGTAAAGTCCCCAGTTAATATTGCAGCTTGAACAAACTGAAGGTGGGAAGTGGAAAGTTCCCTAGGATTAGAGATATAAGATGGAAAATAAAAAAGTATTTTCAGAGAGTTTTATTAAGTCAACAAATGCCGTGGCTTAGCCAGTAAGTATTTGTAAATTGTCCACCATGTGCTCATTGCTGTTTTAAGTGTGTTCTTCCAGCTCAAGTAATATTTGAATTGGTTTGGGAGCACTTTGAAGTGAACCCTCCCCTTGGAGACTTGTGGCTGTTATTGCGCCAGGAGGATTGGGAGAAAATGCATGCTTTTTCATTTCATCTAAAGATTAGCACTTGCTCTAGAGTTCCCCTGCTTAGCCCAAGGTTGTACTTGTAACAAGAATATAAAAGAAGCAGGATGAAGAGTCTGGCATGGGAGCATATGGAAAGATTGGAAGACAATTAATTATAGAAAACCTCCAAGCAGGTTTGATAAGGCAGTAGGTAGTCGGCAGATATTACACACATGGAAACATCCTTATTGAGTAAGACACACATAAAATAAAGCATACACATTTTAAAGGTACTGCTTGCTAAATTTTTACAAGGTGATTACAGATGTGAATCCAGATCGAAATACTGTACTGTGTAATAGCTAGAAGTAGAAGCCTGGGATGAAGATCGGCTCTTTCACTCATTGGTTTGGAAACTGGGCAAACTGCTAGGCTTTATGAACTTCTGTTTGTTCATTTCTGAAATAGATTTGATATAGACTCCTGTGTTGTTTGAAAGAATAAGTGATACATACAAAGAGTTAGCGCAGTTTCTAATAAACCAGGTTTTTTAATATTCTTTTTACATGATAATGCAAATATGAATAATCATCCATCCTATGCACTTGTTCACATAAGGGCTGAAAGAATGTTGAAAATGTTGAGTATAGTACAGTAAGAAATTTTGCATTACCATTGCTCAGGTGAGTGGTAGATGTGGAGAGTCAAGATGAAATAAAGCACTGTGACTGAAGGAAAAGCACAGTAATGTGGAGGCAGTGATTGGGAGAATCAGAAGATGACTTGGAAGAAGTGTTAGTGAGCTGTCAAAATGAAACGGTCATTTACTTCCTTGCTGGTTTTCTGGCTGTTCAGTTCAGTCACTCAGTCGTGTCCGACTCTTTGCGATCTTATGAATCACAGCATGCTAGGTCTCCCTGTCCATCACCAACTCCCGGAGTTCACTCAGACTCGAGTCCATCGAGTCCGTGATGCCATCCAGCCATCTCATCCTCTTTCATCCCCTTCTCCTCCTTCCCCCAATCCCTCCCAGCATCAGAGTCTTTTCCAATGAGTCCACTTTTTGCATGAGGAGGCCAAAGTACTGGAGTTTCAGCTTCAGCATCATTCCCTCCAAAGAAATCCCAGGGCTGATCTCCTTCAGAATGGACTGGTTGGATCTCCTTGCAGTCCAAGGGATTCTCAAAAGTCTTCTCCAACACCACAGTTCAAAAGCATCAATTCTTCGGCACTCAGCCTTCTTTACAGTCCAACTCTCACATCCATACATGACCACAGGAAAACCATAGCCTTGACTAGACAGACCTTTGTTGGGAAAGTAATGTCTCTGCTTTTGAATATGCTATCTAGGTTGGTCATAACTTTTCTTCCAAGGAGTAAGCATCTTTTAATTTCATGGCTGCAGTCACCATCTG
>SJYQ01003851.1:397865-414977 GCA_006410935.1 Redunca redunca
CTGAGTTTTCCAAACTTTCTGGCATATTGAGTGCAGCACTTTCACAGCATCATCTTTCAGGATTTGAAATAGCTCTACTGGAATTCCATCACCTCCACTAGCTTTGTTCATAGTGATGCTTTCTAAGGCCCACTTGACTTCACATTTCAAGGTGTCTGGCTCTAGATTAGGGATCACATCATCATGATTGTCTGGGTCATGAAGATCTTTTTTGTACAGTTCTTCTGTGTATTCTTGCCACCTCTTCTTAATATCTTCTGCTTCTGTTAGGTCCATACAATTTCTGTCCTTTATCGAGCCCATCTTTGCATGGAATGTTCCCTTGGTATCTCTAATTTTCTTGAAGAGATTTCTAGTCTTTCCCATTCTGTTCTTTTCCTCTATTTCTTTGCACTGATCGCTGAAGAAGGCTTTCTTATCTCCTCTTGCTATTCTTTGGAACTCTGTATTCAGATGCTTATATCTTTCCTTTTCTCCTTCGCTTTTCGCCTCTCTTCTTTCACAGCTATTTGCAAGGCCTCCCCAGACAGCCATTTTGCTTTTTTGCATTTCTTTTCCATGGGGATGGTCTTGATCCCTGTCTCCTGTACAATGTCACAAACCTCAGTCCATAGTTCATCAGGCACTCTATTTATCAGATCTAGACCCTTAAATCTATTTCTCACTTCCACTGTATAATCATAAGGGATTTGATTTAGGTCATACCTGAATGGTCTAGCAGTTTTCCCTACTTCCTTCAGTTTAAGTCTGAATTTGGCAATAAGGAGTTCATGATCTGAGCCACAGTCAGCTCCTGGTCTTGTTTTTTGCAGACTGTATAGAGCTTCTCCATCTTTGGCTGCAAAGAATATAATCAGTCTGATTTTGGTGTTGACCATCTGGTGATGTCCATGTGTAGAGTCTTCTCTTGTGTTGTTGGAAGAGGGTGTTTGCTATGACCAGTGCATTTTCCTGGCAAAACTCTATTAGTCTTTGCCCTGCTTCATTTCGCATTCCAAGGCCAAATTTTCGTGTTACTCCAGGTGTTTCTTGACTTCCTACTTTTGCATTCCAGTCCCCTATAGTGAAAAGGACATCTTTTTTGGGTGTTAGTTCTAAAAGATCTTGTAGGTCTTCATAAAACCGTTCAACTTCAGTTTCCTCAGTGTTACTGGTTGGGGCATAGACTATTACAAGGCTCTAGCACATATTTAACTGGGCTCCAGCAGCCAACTGTTGATGACCCCAGGTCAATGTGTCAGAACTTCCTCAAAATACACTGGTTCAAGGTCAAGGATGAAAACTCGTATGGGACTGAACTTGTAAGGGGAATTGTGGGTCCCAATCAGTGGCAAGTGAGGATGCAGAAAGTGGAAGAACTTGGAGGGACTAGAAGATCAAGGAGTCAAGAGAGTAATACTGCCTTTAGTTCCTGCTCTTATGCCATCGCTCCACATCTACAGATGATGTAGTAAGTGACAGAGACTACTGAAACTCTCGCCAGCTTTATAGCACTTCTTGGGGATGGGGATCATGAATCATTCATGAAGAAGACCTGGACCCTCACATGAGCACTACGGTTGAAGAGGCATACTGAATAAATCTTTTTTTGAGGTAATTTACTTCCCCCAGGCCTGCTACCAGAACTTGTCTTCTGTTTTTTATCTCATGGTAGTTCTTTTGAAATGATCATGTTGAACCAACGACTCAGTCAACACAGGCTCAGTGGTACATACTACACGCCAGACCCTGTATTTACAAATGCTCTCCCAGACACCCCATTCATAAGCCAGATGAAATTCTGGCTATTTTCCTTCCTTGTACTTCAATATGTAAAAGGCCGATACTAATACTGCCCATTTTATATGGTTGTTGTGAAAAGCAAATGAAATATAAAGTGCTTAACTTCATCTCTGATGCATAATAAACATTCCTTATGCGATGTTTTAGTTATCTATTACTGTGTAAGACAGCTATTCCAAAACCTAAAAGCTGAAGACAATAACATTTATTACTGTGCAGTTTCTGTGGGTCAGGATGTCAGAAGCAGCTTAGCCTGGTGGTCCTTGTTCAGAGTTTCCCATGAGGCTTCAGTCAAGGTGTTGGCCAAGGAGTGCTGTCATCTCAAGACTCAGCTGGGAGAATTGCTTTCAGGCTCACTCAGGTGGCTGTTGGCAGCATTGTCCTCGGAGCTGCCTCATGGCATGGCAGCTGGCTTCTCCTGGATCACATAATCCGGGACAGAGACACAGAGTGCCCAAAACAAAAGACGGAGTCTTTTTTATAACCTGGTCTCAGAAATGCCATCCCATCACTTCTGCCATATTCTCTTCATTAAAAGCAAGTCAAGTCCAACCCACTCTCAAAGGCAAAGGATTATACAAAAGTGTGAATCTGAGGAGGCAGATAGCATTTGGGCCATCTTAGAGGCTGACGAGCATGTGACGTTAGGTTTTTGCAACATTTCTGGCGAGCTCAGTGTTGGCAAAAAGAAAACAGAAACTATAGCATTTCTGGCCTGCCCGCTTGTAAGCCTCACAAGCATCCTATTCTAGGAAATCGCTTCTTATCTGCTGCATTGTGTGAGTGCTCAATCATGTCTGACTCTGCGACCCCCATGGACTGTAGCCGCTGGGCTCCTCTGTCCTTCACTGTCTCCTGGAATTTGCTCACATTCATGTCCATTGAGTCAGTGTTCAAGGTAGGGGACCCCTGTATTTGGAGGGATGAGGAGATGGCCCACATCTGCTGGTGATACTGTGTGTGTAAGTCAGTCTTGTCTCTCCCTACACTACAGATATTTAACACTAGGGACTTACACTGGGGCCCACTGGGGTGGTTTGGCACAAAGGCTCTAGAGCCATACTGATCAGGTTTTAGCTTTCCACCACTTGTTGTTGTTTTGCCCCCAGTCGTGTCTGACTCTTTGAGACCACATGGACTACAGCATGCCTGGCTTCTTATCCCTCACCATCTCCTGGAGTTGGCCCAAGTTTGTGTCCGTTGCTGATGCCATCCAGCCATGTCATCCTCTGTCGTCCCCCTCTCCTCCTGCCCTCAGGGACTTTTCCTAGCATCAGGGACTTTTCTAATGAGTTGGCTGTTCATATCAGATGACCAAAATACTGCAGCTTCAGCTTCAGCATCAGTCCTTCCAATGAGTATTCACGGTTGATTTCCCTTAAGATTGACTGGTTTGATCTCTTCGCTGTCCAAGAGACTTTCAGAAGTCATCTTCAGCACCACAGTTCTTTGGTGTTCTGCTTTCTTTGCTGTTCAACTCTCACAATCTTATGTGACCACTGGGAAGAAAGACCATAGCCTTGACTATATGGACCTTTGTCGGCAGAGTAATGTCTCTGCTTTTCAACATACTGTCTAGGTTTGTTATATCTTTCCTGCCAAGAAGCAGTTGTCTTCTGATCTCATAACTGCAGTCACCATCTGCAGTGATTTTAGAGCCCAAGAAGAGGAAATCTGTCACTACTTCCATCTTTTCCCTTTTCTATTTTCCATGAAGTAATGGGGTTGAATGCCATGATCTTAGTTTTTTTTTTAGTATTTAGCTTTAAGCCAGCTCTTTCACTCTCCTCCTTCACTGTCATCAAGAGGCTCTTTAATTCCTCTTCCCTTTCTGCATTAGAGTGATTTTGTCCACATATCTGAGGTTGTTGATGTTTCTTCCGCCTATCTTGATTTCCACCACTTACCAGCCAGCAAACCTCAGAAAGGTTATCTAACCTTGATAAATCCCATTTTTCTCAAGTGTAAAGTGAAAACAAAAATGGTGCCTACTTACATGGTTGTTGTGGTGTTTAAGTAAAACAGGTAAAGTACTTGGAGAACTTTCTGTAGGCAGGCATTGTTCTAATCAAGGCTAGCTGTTAGTATGTCCATGAACATAAAGGGGAAAATTGTGTTTGCAATTTGTGCTTTTTCTTTTGTGAGCATGTTAACAAAAGCTGCAGTTTCTAAGTACTTGGAATGAACTCAGAGTAACACAGTTTTCATCTCTCTAGAGGGAGAAAGCTGAGTTCCTGCCTGGAAATCTCTGAGCAGGGTGTTACTGTCTTTAACTTTGTAGGATTAGATAACCCTCAGGAAATCCATTTTCCACATATTAAAAGTGCCTGCAACATACTAGCGATTTGAAAACCATCAATTGCCTTCGCATTTCTCCCTTTATTCCTAGTTACAAAGAAGTAGAAGATATCTCTATGTAGAATGCAGCTGGCAATAGAAGGTGGTATCTGCTGAGTGAGTGGTTTGGGTGGTCAGTATTCTACCATCCTAGAGGAGGAAATGATTCAGGATTGGTCTAGCGGTTGCCATGGGAATTTAGTCTGTGGAACCAGCCAGATGGTTTAGGGTTGGGACTCATTTTCTTTCAATTACCTGAGCAGCCAAGGTGAAATTGGGCTATTTGTTTGAAATGTTCTGCTATTGGAACCTCTCTTTCTATACTTCCCTATGTAGCCTCAAACTTTTGATTTTTCTGTTGGTAAAAATGGTGTGAATGAAACCTGTTTTCTCCTCAACGCTAGAAATTAACATCATTTACATCTTCACAGAGTTTTCAGTTCCTCAAAGGCAAGTTCTTCACAAGTAAAAGAACCTCACGCCTTCAGTGATCATACGAATGAACATGGGAGGGGAATTATTCATTGTGGTGGTAAATGCTGGATGGTACATTGGAGGCCATCCCTATTACATATTCATTAGAAATAACTATGCTTAAAATAGGTAGTCTGGAAGTATATATATTTTATAATTATTCCACATAATTTGATATATTCCACATAGTTTGATATCATTTCAACATCAATTTTTCCTCTTAATTTGTAATCATAGAATGAGAGAAAGCCAGAAATTGGGACAGTATTTTCCTTTTTCAGGAAAAACCTTGGCAGAGTGGGAAAGAAACACTTTTCATTTCTGAGCTAAAAACTATTGTAAGTAGAACAAAATAATCAAAGACTCCTGGCCCAATAATTAAGACTTTTAACTAGATAAAGTCTTTAATAAATTAGATATTGAGGATGTGAAGTATAGTATGATGATTATAATTAGCACTACATACGGTTTATTTGAATGTTCCTAAGGGTGGTACATTTTATTCAGATATTTATTGATACCCAATGTATGCCAAGCACAGTTCTAAGCACTGAGAACTAAGTGATAGATTAAAGAGACATAGTCCCTGCTGTTATGAATGGGTGTGATTAATTATCCATGGAAGTAATGAAAGAGATTATGTACTGATGATTGAGTTTAGCATTTGGGACAACCCTTAGCTCCAATTAGGCTTCCCTCTTGTCTGGAAAATCCCATGGATGGAGGAGCCTGGTGGGCTGCAGTCCATGGGGTCTCAAAGAGTCGGACATGACTGAGTGACTTCACTTTCACTTTTCTCTTTTATGCATTGGAGAAGGAAATGGCAACCCACTCCAGTGTTCTTGCCTAGAGAATCCTAGGGACAGGGGAGCCCGGTGGCCTGCCGTCTATGGGGTTGCACAGAGTCGGACACGACTGAAGCGACTTAGCAGCAGTAGCAGCAGTGGTCTTGCCTGGAAAATCCCATGGACAGAGGAGCCTGGTAGGCTGCAGTCCATGGGGTTGCAAAGAGTCCGACATGACTGAGTGACTTCACTTTCACTTTTCTTTTTCATGCCTTACAGAAGGAAATGGCAACCCACTTCAGTATTCTTACCTGGAGAATCCCAGGGATGAGGGAGCCTGGTGGGCTGCCATCTATGGGGTCGCACAGAGTCGGACACGACTGAAGTGACTTAGCAGCAGCAGCAGTGGTTTAAATAGTAAAGAATCTGCCTGCAATGCAGGAGGCCCTGGTTCAATCCCTGGGTCAGGAAGATCCCCTGAAGAAGAGAAATGGTACCCACTCGAGTTTTCTTGCCTGGAGAATTCCCTGGACAGAGGAGCCTGGTGGGCTGCAGCTCATGGGGTAGCAGGGAGTGGACCACCACTGAGTAGCTAACATTTTCACTTTTGCACTAAGTTCCAATCAAGATAACTTGCTTATAATTTTACCTAATTGATTCTATCATATCCAGTTTGAAGACTGAATATTGGAAGTATGGAAGTGAGATGTTCAAAAAGATAAAGTGCTCCATGTCCGTCTCCCAGTTGTGCAGTAAACAGACTTCCTGACTCTGTGGACTTATGAAATCTGGTCCCTGTGAATGGGACATCTTTACTTGATCATGGAACCATTTCACTTTGATTTCTCAGTATTAACTGATATTTCTATAGTAAAGTGCCTTCTGTGGTCTGATCAGAGCGTGATTTGGGGTGTATCTTTCAGGTGTACCAGACTCACCTAAGAGACTTAAATACATACACTCCCAGGGCATCACCCAAATCCTGCTGTGCAGAATCTTTCAGGTAGACTATGTCAGGCCATGTATGTTGAAAAACCTCCTTAGGTCATTGTCTCCCAAATTATGTGTCAGGATCTCTCTAAATAGGAATGAAATTAATTAAGTAGCGTGTGAATTACATATTTATAAAAGTATGAAATAGAATAGAGTGGAAAATATCAGTATGTTACACTCTAACAGTAAGGCATTGTGATGGTCAGATACTAGATCTTCCTGTCAACACTAGTGTTTCCCTTTTTATTTGAATTTTAACAGTCTCATCAGTTCAGTCAACCAGTTCATTAACAGCCATCAAGCCAGTAACTGATTTATTAATAGGTCATTACTTTTCCAAACTAGTAATACATAGACATCAACTAGAATATTTCTTAAAAATTCAGATTTCATACATCTACTCTTAGATATTCCCATTTGTTTATTTTAGAGTGGGGTCTGGGGCTCTGTTTAAACATGGGCCCCAAATGACTTTGATCCAATGAACCAAATAGGTCTTGAATTTGGGAATCAAAGATTGGATGACAAGCTCATCACAGGGAGGATCTCTTTTTGTCTATTCATTTGAAGCACAGGGATATTTGTGCCGTCAGTGCCTGAGTGTTTTAGGCGTACCAATAAAGCTAATGCAAGGTAACTGGCAGAGTTTATGATTTTTCTCGGGGGGTGTAGAACAAAAGCTGTGCTAGGAGAGAAAAATGGTGTCCCTCCCAAGATAATTAATGCAAGACTGTTTTTTTTTTTTTCAGAACTCAGCTCAGTTAGCATTGCGTTGTTTTTCATTCACTTATCAACACTAGCTTGGGAATTTACCAGAATGTGTGAATCCCCGAAGGTGGACATCTAGGTTGGGAACAACGGAAATGATAAGCTAAATAGAATTGATACAGAACAGCATTCCCGTTTCTTTAATTCTTTTTTTTTTCTCCTGCTGATGTGATCAGGTTGCCATGGAAACCTAAAAGCTCATTTACCCTGTGTGAATGAACAATGCTATCAGTCTTTAATGAACACCCAAAACTTGCTAAAGATGTATTCAGTTTATTCTACCTTCAGAATGATAGTGCTTTATAAAAACTAACAATTTATTTAATTATAGATAGATGTTTAAAGGTGAAATTTTGAAAAAACTCCAAACTTGAAAGTGACCTTTGGTTTGGGGAAGTTAAACTGGAGCATAAAGTGATGTTTGTTTATTCAAATGTTTTTCTCTAATAATCTAGAAGCTGCTGTGTATTATCCTTCAATGAGGGGTAATATTTAAATACATGATGATGTAATTAGTCCAAATAGATACTGACAGTAGTTTTATAGAGCCTTGTACCTAGGCTGAGGAGGGTATGGCAGCCCACTCCAGTATTCTTGCCTGGAGAATCTCATGGATAGAGGAGCCTGGTGGGCTACAGCCTGTGGGGTCACAAAGAGTTGGACACGACTGAGCAACTAAGCACACATACATTTACTCTAGGCATTTGCTCCCCCCTCTCCCCCACTTTTTTAAACTGGATTCTGATTTTCCTTGAATTATAGAAGAGTTGATATGGGTGGGATAGGTGAGAGAGACAGAAATTTATACAGCAGATGTTTTCCAGCTAGAATGAAACATTTTCAGTATTTTAACAGTGTGCGCAGATATCTGTCTGACTGCCAACTATGCTTTTTCAAAGGGACTTTTGAGTTTTTGATTTCAGATTTAAGCTTGACTTAGGTAGCAATTAGACGCTGCTAGGAAATGGCAACCCACTTCAGTATTCTTGCCTAGGAAATCCTGTGGACAGAGAAGCCTGAAGTGTGTCCATGGGGTCGCCAAGAATCGGGCTTGACCGAGTGGCCAAACCACCGCCACCAGGAAGCCCAGTGATGCAGTTTAGAGTGAGGAAACAGAAGTGCACAAGATGGTCAAGGTGATTTTCTGAAGAACCAGAAAACTGGGTTACACTGAATAAAGTTATGGTTTGTTCATTTAAGGCAGCACTAATGGATATGTAGCAACACACACACACACAGATACACTACACGCATCCAGAGTTTCACATGTTTATACCTACATATGCAAATACTTTCATGCATTGGCAAAAAGTTGGAAGAGTCTCAAATGAGAATGAATGAGAAAAGTTTTTCATTAAAAATAAAATATATGCCCAAACTTATTTTGTTAAAATTCCTTCACCACCAGGTAGATCTTAGCAATATTTCAGTTCAACTGATAATTTTTCAGTCATTTTTGGTTACTGCCACCTTATTTCTTACGATTATGTCCATTGGAAGGAACTTGACTTGCTCAGTTACTGGGAGCAGGCCATAGACGTGAAGGACCAGCCAGGGCTTGTCAGGTCTTATGGAGGCTACGGGCTGTGGTCCAGCAAACGCCCAGCTGATGGCAGAAAGATCCCATCATTCCTCCGGCTCCAACACAAGCAGTCAAAATTACCAGAGGGCCTTCAGTCCTGTTCTTCTGCTTCAGTGAGGAAAGAGATGGCTGCCTAATCACCACCCCATGTACCCTGCAAATTGAACCCCTCTCCCTTTCTCTAGGCCTTTTTATATCAAGTAGGGAAGGGATTCTTCAGTCCTTATTGTAGTAAATTTAAACAGGCAGCTGATGAAGAAATGGACTTTCTCTAAGATACAATTAAAAAAAAAGTGCAAGTCATAACAAGGAGATATTATATTGGCGAAAATTCTAACAGTTATTTATGACCTACTGTGGGAGTATCAGACACATTTATGGACTCTTGTGGGTAGTGAAAATTGGTCTAATCTCTTTGGAGAAACTTTCAGTAATATCTTTTAAATTTAATTTTAAAAGATGCATACATCTTTTGGCCCTAGATTTTCATTGCTGGGAATTCACCATTTATACGTACTGCACAAATCCAAGGCTAATTATTGTAGCACTGATGTAATGGGAAAAAGATAGACCAAGAACAACCTAAATATCCTCAATAGAGCACTTCTTGAATAAATTACGCATGTACCAAATACTGCTACCCAGGTGGTTCAGCGGTAAAGATTCCACCTGCCAATGGTGGAGACGCAGGTTTGATTCCCAGGTAAGGAAGATGCCCTGGAGAAGGAAATGACAACCCACTCCACTATTCTTGCCTGGGAAAGCCCATGGACAGAGGAGCCTGGCAGGCTACAGTCTGTGGGGTGCAAGGAGTCAGACCCGATTTAGCGGCTAAACAAAAACATACCAAGTACTACAGAGTTTAAACCGGTCAAGGTAAATTTATATCTGTAGATATAGAAAGATCTTGGAGAATGTTACAAAAGAAATTCCAAGATACAGAAGTGAATAATGCCTAGTGGGGCACTTTGTGAGTAAAAACTACATATACAGTTGTTTCTCTTTATATTCTTTTTGTTAAAATATTTTCATGCTGCTGCTAAGTCACTTCAGTCGTGTCCGACTCTGTGTGACCCCATAGACGGCAGCCCACCAGGCTCCCCCGTCCCTGCGATTCTCCAGGCAAGAACACTGGAGTGGGTTGCCATTTCCTTCTCCAATGCATGAAAGTGAAAAGTGAAAGTGAAGTCAGTCAGTCGTGTCCGACTCTTCGAGACCCCATGGACTGCAGCCCACCACGCTCCTCCGTCCATGGGATTTTCCAGGCAAGAGTACTGGACTGGGGTGCCATTGCGGGCAAATTCTGAAAGCATATATAAAAAAAGTATAAACAGTGTTCATCCCTGTGGGTGGCCCTGAGAATTGCTAGGTGTGGAGATGCATTGATTCTCAACTGACATATTCTCCGCTGTTCAAATGTATTTAAACCATTTGCCTGCGTTGCTTATTATAGTGAAGATAAAACGGTAGAAAACCGAAAAATTCCAGGGTGAGAAATGGAGGTGGTTTAAAAGTCAAGAAGTAGCTTTTCTTGCTCGTGTCAAGGCCATCAAACTTAGCATCTTGGGGAGAGAGGCTGTGGAGGGAGGTGGGGAGCCTGTTTTAGGAGCCCCTCCTCTCGTTTCTCCACTGCAGTTCACCATAACGAGCTCTTTGCTGGCTCCCCAGCCCCCCACACTCCCTGTCCAGGGACTCCCATCTCCTGCTCAGATCACCACTGGTCATTGCAGCTGCTGGAAAACCCACTGCTTTGAATTAAAGCTGTGTCCGCTGCACAGGCGTCCTCTGCAGGGCAGGACGGGCACAGAACTCTGTAGCAGCGCTGGTGCCTCTCACGTGGTCTCCAGCCAGGAGTGGCTATGGATTTTCCCTCATTCTTTACATATCGCTTCACAAACTGCATTTTTTTAATGTGTCCAGTCTTCATGAAGGGTGTGAGTAATGAAAGCGAATTATGATTATAGCGTAAGGAAAATACCTAGAGCTGGAAGCCACGTGTGGCTTTTCTCTCAGTCCAAGGGAAAAGCAGCCAAGAGGTCACACCCTTCCCTGGACATCCCTGCGTCCATCTGTCCTTCCAAGCCTGCCTCTGTGCTCCCCGTGCAGGGGTGCCACCTTCCTCCCATCCATGGGGCCGTCTTCTGCCAAACCTGGGGAAAACCTGGCCTCTTCTCGCTGTGCCTGAGATGACTGATTGCTAAGTAATGAGCATCCTTTCTTCCTTCTTCAGGGACACAGCCCTTCATTTATTTATTGTGGTAAAATGTCCTGCTGCAAGTTTGTATTTCCTCCACCTATTATGTACAAGGTGGCCAAGGAGAGGCATGTTGCAGTGCTTGGATGGGACCTGGGGGAAACATTTTGAAAGATGACTTACTCAGACAAGAGGCATCTGGTTTTTGCCTTTCTTCCCTCCTGCTACTTCTTGCCTAGGGCTTGGTTGTGATGGCTGGAGCTTCAGCAGTCATCTTGGACCATCATGGGAGTTTCAGGAAGAAAGCCAGCATTGAGAATAGTAAGACAAAAAGTTTGGGAATACCAGATACTGTAAGGCCACTCTATCAGCTCTGGCACCCTGCCTCTGGTACATTTTATTTGATGGAAAGCTGAACTCTTATGTGTTTAGATTGTAGTAAGTTCTCTGCTCTGCTTTTGCCAGTAAAACCTATTCTAATAGCTGGGATCTACCTTATTAGTTCCAGTATATTTTTCCAAGTCTGAGTTATTCAGCAGTGGAAAGTGTGATTACTTTGGACAGAACAACTGCTGAAGAAATGGGATCTTGGGCTTTCTGTGGTTTTTAAACTCCTACAGAATAATATGGGGCAGACATAGTTTGGTTACCATTGAATTCTGTCTTATGGAATGCATTGAAGACACGCTTCTTTATTATTTCAATTACTCAGAAGTAATGTTACTTTTTTTTTTTTTTTTTGTATTGTCTTATGGAGTACTTCTGGGTTGAGTACATTTTGCTCCTATTAGGTAGGTTATTCCCCATGTCAGCCCATGAATATCATAATGGAGAGAGTGTTTCAAGCCAGTACTGGTTCTTTTTCTTTTACAGTTCTTCCCTCCTACTTTATACATTGTATAATGAATTCCTGGCATTAAAAAAAAATTGCCCAGTCCTGACCCAAGACTATATAAAGATCAATTCCTAGACCTAGTGGTAAATTACTCTTAAGAGAGCTTGTTTCAGTTCTTGGGCAGGATCCCTGCTTGTGTATAGTTTCTGAAGGTGGTAGGAAGGGTGAGTGGATGGGATCCAGGCTTTTAGTCACAGACAATGTTGTTGTTCTGGAGAAGGCAATGGCATCCCACTCCAGTACTCTTGCCTGGAAAATCCCATGGATGGAGGAGCCTGGTAGGCTGCAGTCCATGGGGTTGCAAAGAGTCAGACATGACTGAGCGACTTCTTTCACTTTTTCCTTTCATGCATTGGGGAAGGAAATGGCAACCCACTCCAGTGTTCTTGCCTGGAGAATCGCAGGGACGGGGGAGCCTGGTGGGCTGCCGTCTATGGAGTCGTACAGAGTCAGACACGACTGAAGCGACTTAGCAGCAGCAGTGTTGTTGTTCAGTCACTAAGTCATTTCTGATACTTTGTGACCCCATGGACTACAGCATGCCAGGCTTCCGTGTCCTTCACTATCTCCTGGACTTTGCTCAGACTCATATCTCCTGGACTTTGCTCAGACTCATGTCCACTGAGTCAGTGATGCCATCCAACCATCTTCCTCCATCGCCCCCTTCTCCTCCTGTCCTCAGTCTTCCCCAGCATCATGGTCTTTTCCAATGCTCTTCACATCAGGTGGCCAAAATATTGGCGCTTCAGCTTTAGCATCAGACCTTCCAGTGAATTTTCAGGGTTGATTTCCTTTAGGATTGACTAGTTTAATCTCCTTGCTGTCAAGGGCACTCTCAAGAGCCTACTCCAGCACCAGAATTCGAAAGCATCAGTTCTTCGGTGTTCATTCTTCTTTGGGGCTTCCCTGGTGACTCAGATGGTAAAAAAAATCTGCCTGAAGTGCAGGAGACCCAGGTTTGATCCCTGGGTCAAGAAGATGAGAAGGTGCCCTGGAGAACGAAATAGCAACCTACTCCAGTATTCTTGCCTGGAGGATTCCGGGACAGAAGAGCCTCGTGGGGGCTATACAGTCCATAGGGTTGGACAGAGTGGGACGCAGCTGAGCGACCATCACTTCATTCAGCTTCTTTATGGTCCAACTCTCATATCCGTACATGGCTACTGGAAAAACCATGGCTTTGACTAGATGGACCTTTGTCAGCAAAGTGATATCTTTGTTTTTTGTTTTTGTTTTAATACACTGTCTAGGTTTGTCATAGCTTTTCTTCCAAAGAGCAAGTGTCTTTTAATTTTGTGGCTACAGTCACTGCCTTCAGTGATTTTGGAGCCCAAGAAAATAAAATCTACCACCGTTTCTGTCACATATATAAGAAGGAATGTTTTTGAGAATGGGAGAATTGTTTGCCTGTGACCTTACCAAGCACATACAGATGTAAAATACCTGTGCCAAATGTTCATGGCTCCTTTCCTGCATCCTCTAAAGAGGTAGTTCCTTCACCTCTAGAAGTAATTATGTGTTATATGAAAAAAATGTTAAATAACTTTTAATCTAAAACTTTGTATTAAAAATCAGGTTGTCAATTTCTTTGAAGCAAACAGGCATCCAAGGAGATGGGCTGGTAAACTTCTTTTGGTGGTATGGCAGGGGGAAATGTGCTGGGACTTCTCTGGTGATCAGTGGTTAAGACTTACCCCTTACACTGCAGGGGTAGCAGGTTTGGTCCCTGGTCAGGGAACTAAGATCCCACATGCCACATGGTGTGGCAAAAAAAAAAAAGTAATAATAAAAAAATATGCTCACACCTCATCTGCTTAGCACCTTGGACAAATGAAAGTAAGGAGGGGCAGTGTGAGGATACTTAGTACTTGCAAGAGGTCTAAAGGGCAATAGAACAAAGATTCATGATTTAACTGTAAGTGGGCTCTGGATTTATTTGTATAGACTCTATATTCAGTTGATTTGAGACCTGTGTTGATTTAGACCCCAAGCAAGATGATCTGAGTTGACTTAGAAAGTATTTTATTAATAACTTCAGAACATATGACCACTAATTCCTATTCTTTGATGTCATTTTTATTTCCTCTCATGTAAGAAATTATTTTATAAAAGCCTAAAAATCCAACTTTAGGAATAGAGATTTTTAAAAAATTACCTTTAAGCTATTATTTTCTCTTACTCTGAAGGATGAATAAATCTTCCCAAATTTACTTTCCCCATTTAATTTTTTTTTGAGTGCATACAATTCAATCTTGAGTTGAAATAATGTACCTGTTTAGACCTGATTTCTGGAGAACAGATTTAAAATTGGATGTTACAGGTCACAGATTTGTGTTTATATATCAATTTCATGCTTCAGAAAAAAAGTAGCTTCTTATACTACTTGATTAGCAACTTATGTTGTGTATAAAAATACATAAATGTAAGTGCTGGTATTGTTTAAATGCTGAGAGCAGAGAAACTGGATAGACGAGAAATGAGACCTAGAAAGCAAAATCAATACCAGTTGTTTAAAAAGGATCTATTTTCCTGTTTTATCAGTTTTTGGCCACGCCATGCGGAATGGGGGATCATAGCTCTCCAGTAAGGGACTGAACCTGTTCCCCTGCACTGGTAGTGTGGGGTCTTAACCTCTGGACCACCAGGAAAGTCCCTTTTTGCCTATTTTAAACCTTATTAATATTGTTTTAAAAAAGAGCCTTTTAAATTATGAGTCATGTAATAGCTATGGGGAGAGTTGGTCTCTCTGATCCAAACCCTTGTAAAGAAGTGCTCTGTAAAATGACTGCCCCAGGGAAGTGCCTACAGTGACATGTTGCTCGTGTCTCTATGAGTGGGTTGTTGTAGGACATCTTTTGTGGATGTAAGTTTCAGGGTTATCATATATCTACAGATGAGCACAAGGACCACAGATAAGGAAAAAAACTTACTTTAAGTGGAAAAACAACAAAAAACTAAAATAAAACCGCTTCCTGATTCAGTTTGTGTTGAAAAATCGTTGGCGATGGCTAGTTGCACCAAATGTGTAGTAAAATAACTTGCTTCTCTCATGAAGAATGCTTTATGCTTCTGGGAACTGTGTTGGGCAACTCAGAGGCATGTTAAGATATAGCCTGATGCATCTTCAATCTTAAATTTGGCCATATTTTTGCTGGCATGAGCCTTGAAGTTTTTGCTGCCAGAATCTATTAGAAGAATAAAATAAGTTTAATGAGTGCCAAAAGAGAAAAGCAAACAAATATACACACATATGAATATCAAAATCAATATCATAAAATGGCAAGCACCCCCATTTGCCCTGAAGTTCCTCTAGGTTTTATCACAAGCTATAGTAGAGAGCTATAAAGTGGTTTTCTCTGCCATCATTTTGGGATATTAGGTGAGAGAGGTATGGAATCAGAAACTCTTGGAACAAAAGCAAAAAGGTTCAAAACTGAGGAAGGAATAATGGGCTTCCAAATAATTGGAAGAGAGTGTTTTGGGTGTACGTGTGTTTGAAAATAGAGCCAAAGGCAAGCTCTGGAAGTTCTTCAGAGTATGGCAACATCTGAGCACATGCTCTAATCAGAAAGACTGCTGGCTCATGGCCATGAATCCGTGTTTATCCCCGGATCCTCTTCTCACTAGCTAGAAGTTTTCTTGACTTCTTTATTTCCTACTTCTTGAAAGTCAGATTGATTTTTCTCAAGTGTTAAATAGTGTTCCCATCCAAACTGATGTGCACTCACACCCTCAGTGTGTGACCCTGTTTGGCAATAGTGTCTTTGCAGATGTAGTCAAATTAAGATAAGGTCATACAGGATTAGGGTGGTCTTTTTGTTCATTACTTATGAGATTCTTATAATTACAAAAATGATAAGAGTACAGTTTCCTACAACTCTTTTAAGTTGCGTTTTTCTGAATTTTAATTTCATTGTTTCAACTACTTTATTGAGATGTAATAGATATGCAAAAAGCTGTACATGTTTAATGTACACAGACTTCATGAGTTTAGAGATAAATATATACCTTGAAACCATTAACCACCACCTAAGTCATAAACATATCCTTCATCTCCAACATTTCCTCTTTCTTCTATTAGTACTATGGTTGTTACTATTATAAAAACACAACAGTTTTAGCAGTTTTTTCTTTTCTTTTAAAGCCTTGTGTCAAGGGCAGACTTGCAATAGAGAAAATTATTAAGCATATGGTACAGTACTGTTAACTGTAGGCACTCTACAGTTGATACCTAAGACATATTCATCTTATATAACTGAAATTTTGTACCCTTTGATAAATCCCATTTTCTCTTTCCCTCAGCTCTAGGCAACCACTATTCTACTTGCAGCTCCTGTGATTTTGTTATTGTTCGGCCCTCAGTTGTTTCCAACTCTTTGTGACCCCATGGACTGCAGCACACCAGGCCTCCGTGTCCTTCACCATTTCTCAGAGTTTGCTCAGACTTGTGTCCACTGAGTCAGTGATGCCATTCTCTGTCATCCCCTTCTTCTCCTGCCTTCAGTCTTTCCTAGCATCAGGGTCTTTTCCAATAAGTCAACTCTTCCCATGAGGTGGCCAAAGTATTGGAGTTTCAGCTTTAGCATCAGTCCTTCCAATGAACACCCAGGACTGATCTTCTTTAGGATGGACTGGTTGGATCTCCTTGCAGTCCAAGGGACTCTCAAGAGTCTTCTCCAACACCACAGTTCAAAAGCATTAGTTCTTTGGCACTCAGCCTTATTGTCCAGCTCTGACTACTGAAATAACCATAGTTCTGACTATATGGACCTTTGTGGTAATGTGTCTGCTTTTTAATATGCTGTCTAGATTTGTCATTGTTTTTCTTCCTATGAATTTGAGGATTTTTGATTCTTCATATTAATATATGTGACATTATGTACTGTTTGTCCTTCTTTGTCTAGCTTATTTGACTTAGCAAAATGTCTTCCAGGTTTATCTATGTTATTGCGAATGGCAGGATTTCCTTCTGTTTTTCAGACTGAATAATACTCACTTATATGTTTACACTGTATTTTCTTTATCTGCTAATCCATTTAGGGCTTGGCTTTTGTGAATAATGCTACACTGAACATAGGAATGCAGATGTCTGATCCTGTCCAGATCCTGATTTTATTTCCTTTGAATATATTCCAGAAGTAGAAATGCTGGATCATTTGATAGTACTATTTTCAATTTTTTGAGGGACCTCTGTACTATTTTCTGTAGTGGCTGCTTTAAGTTGTATCTCCCTCAGCAGTGTATGAGGATTTCATTTTCTCGACAATCTTGCTAACACTTAATATCTTTTTTTTTTTTTTTT
>SJYQ01003851.1:415110-442146 GCA_006410935.1 Redunca redunca
GATGTGGAGTGATACATCATTATAGCTTTGATTTGCATTACCGTGATAATTAGTGATGTTGAATACATTTGTATATACTTTTTAGCCATTTGTCTTTTTTTTTGGAAAATGTCTATTCCTTTGCTTATTTTTTAAATGGATCATTGGTATTTTATTCTGTTGGGTTATGTGAGTTATTTATATAGTTTAGATATTAACCCCTTGTTAGATATACAGTTTAGGATTTTTTACATTGAAGAAATATATATCTAAACAGATCATGTCATCTCCAAACAGAGGTGATATTATGTCTTTCTTTCCAATTTGGATATCTTTCATTTATTTTTCTTGCCTAATTTCTCTGGGTAGATTTTCTAGTACTATGCTGAACATGAGTAATGTAAGTAGGCATCCTTCCCTTGTTCCAGATCTTAGAAATCTTTAAGTTTTTCATCATTGAGAATGTTAACCATGGGCTTTTCACATATGGCCTTTGCTATTTTAATATAAATTCCTTCTATAATTAATTTGTTGAGAGTTTTTACCATGAAAAAAATATCGATATTTGTTACATGTTTCTTCTGTATCTGTTGAGATGATCATTTGATTTTTATTCTTCATTCTTTTGATGTGATGTATCACTTGATTAATTTGTGAATGTTGAACCATCCTTGCATCCCAGGGATAAATTCCACTTGATTATGGAATTTAATTTAGTATGCCTGTATTTATTAACAAATTATTGATGAAAGGCATATTAATATGTCTTTTGTTACTGAATGTTATTGATATTTCAATATTCACTTGTGCAACAAATCACTGGCCAGGCTTTAGTCAATACATTATTGACTGAAATCCTTCAATCAATAATGTATTAAGAATTTTTGCATTCATGGTCATTGGGAATATTGGCCAATAATTTTCTTCTCTTCAGAGTCTCTAGAATGAACTGACCCTTCCAATACCTTAATTTCAGACTTCTATACTCAAGAACAATGAGGCAATAAATATTTGCTATTTTAAGTCACCCAGTTTATGATGCTTTTAAATAGTAACCCTAAGAAATAGACACACCTGCTTTATACAAAGAGTAAAAAGTTTAAGTGAGGTTTAAAAGTCCATTAAAGAATGTTGGATATTTTATATTAGGAATATTATATAATGAGATACAAAAAGAAATGAGGGTAACGAAAAATGCATTTTAATTTGTATAATCATATAAAACTATAAGATTTCCTGACATTTTGCAAGTGTAGTTTCAGAGGGAGGTTCCCAGGCAGTTTCCACTCACTACACAACTTTATGAGAATATTAAAAACTGGGAAAGATGGATATGGTTGCTGCTGCTACTAAGTCACTTCAGTCATGTCCGACTCTGTGTGACCCCATAGACGGCAGCCTACTAGGCTCCCCCGTCCCTGGGATTCTCCAGGGAAGAACACTGGAGTGGGTTTCCATTTCCTTCTCCATTGTGTGAAAGTGAAGTTGCTCAGTCGTGTCCAACTCTTCGTGACCCCATGGACTGCAGCCTACCAGGCTCCTCCGCCCATGGGATCTTCCAGGCAAGAGTACTGGAGTGGGGTGGTTGCAGTGACCAGCTTAGAGAGCCAGTAGGTGCACTGGTTTATCAAGATAAATCCAGCTCTCATGTATCTCTGTTCCAGGAGGATTAATGTCTTGTATTCAGAATATTTTAATTGTGTGATTCTAATGTTGATAAGAATGGCAAAAGGAAAAAAGATCTAAGTACATCTTTGAGAAATAGAATATTTATGATAAAGATATTTAGAAAATTTCTTTTGCACTCCTAAACATTGGGCTACAAGTATTAAAAATCTGACCATATATTTTTTAGCTTTATTCAGAGGAGAAAATAACTAACAACACATGGCTAATTAATGTAAGTGATAAAATAAAAGCAACTGATTAATCAAATTAATGTTCTGACACTTTTCTGGCATTCTTTTATGCTTGGGAAACATCAGCAGTTTTTAATCTCCTGCTCTATAGTTAGGAAGTTGATCTTTGGTCTTATACTGAAGAACCCTGTGTAAGAAACACTAGTGCAAAACACTGCAGATATGCAAAAGATTTGGAACTATTTCAATCTTTGATGGAAGAATTTAATCTCTCAATACTGGGGGCAGGATGTGTGTGTGTGAAACTAAAGAAAATAGATATTTTTCCAGTAAACACTAGATCTGTTCAACCATATTGATTTTGGAAGCAGAAATAAAGTACTTAATTAGGCTGGTTTTCTGGGCATCAGCTTCATAGGAATGATAAACATGCTTCTGACCTGCCATGCCAACAATGAGCCAAGTCAAAGAGATCTACTCACACCCATCCAATCGAACCCTGGGATGCTCAGTTTGTTTGGTCTGACAAAGCTAGTAATTCTTAGTTGCATGACATCTAAACCTAAATTCAGATTGCAATTTAAATCCATTCTTTAAATGCTATTACCTTAAGAAGGGTAAGCAAGCTGGCCCTTCAGGATGAACCAGTTATAAACTAACAGACCACTTTAGACAGGAGTAGCCATGCACAGCAACTGCTGCTTATGTTTACCTATAGGAATCCACAGGGCAGAAAAGTCTTTTTTGTCCCCATTTTGTTCTGTTGTTATAGCACTGGGTTGGAAAATAGCAAAAGAAAATTAACCAGAAGATATCAGAATTTGGTTTCAGATATGTAAGTGTCTGGCTTTTCTGTGTTCTTCCTGCCTGGTTGACAATAAGGGGACATGCATACATGGAATTGATGGGTTTGCAAGGGTCTGTAGGGGTTAAATATTCTACCTCTTCAAAGCCTGGATCCTTTCAGGCATATATAGAATAGTCCTGAGTGCCTGAGGAACAGAAAATCATTGATTGGTGTATAGAAGGGACATGTGTCTGTAGGTATGTTGTAGGTAGGTATGTTGTTTCTGGTGCTTGAATATAGAGGAAAATAATCTGAAGGGATTGCCTTTTTCAATCAAGGATGTTGGAAATTTCATCAAGGATGGAATGGAAGGGGTATTATGAAAGCTTGCATTTGTAAACCACTTCAGCTGCTATTTAGTTTTATTCTGAGTGGAACCTTGTCTTAATGTGTATATAATTTGAGGGTTCCCCTGGACCAAGTTAACCCAAATTTTGAGTTGCTGGTCCCTACTAAAGCTATTATTAGCATTGGATATAGTTGTAGATTTAAAAGGAGTGTTTTCCAAATGTCAATTTTCTGTCTTTTTTGATAAAATATTAACTGATCACAACTGAATCAATCTTAATAGCCATAGAATACCTATCTCACATAGTTTAGCAGTTTCACAAACATAGGCTTGTGCTTTTAAATTTCCCAGCCAGCAGTACTTGAGTGAATAAATTAATGAAGGAGTGATCAATCAATCATGGATCACGGATGAAGAAATTAAGAATATTTTAAGGACACGTCTATTTCGAATGGATTTTAGGCCACATTAGAAGAAAGATTGTGAAAGACATAAAAATAGGTGTCTGGAAATTTTATACCCTTAAAAATGAGATCAGGTCATGAGTATTCACAACAGGAAATCATTAACAGGAAGATGAGTATAGTCTCAAAAGATTTGGTCTAATTAACTGGTTAAATTCTGAAAAAAAGATATTTCAAGTAATTTATAGAATGTATATTGAGAACATGGAGAAGGAAATGGCAACCCACTCCAGTATTCTTGCCTAGAGAATCCCAGGGATGGGGCAGCCTGATGGGCTGCTGTCTATGGGATCACATAGAGTCAGACACGACTGAAGTGACTTAGCAGCAGCAGCAGCAGCATATTGAGAACATACCCCAAAAGAGTAAGTGATAGAAACTTAGAAAGTTGAAAATCAAATTTCACCGGGAATAATGGGTTATTTAGATATGGAAAGTCTATTGAATACTTCAGAAAAAATTTTCCTTTTGCTTGTCAAACTCTGTTAAATTTTCCACTTGCCTGAGTATGATAAAATAATCCAAATTAAAATATAGAATGGTACAATACAGACTTTAAAATGATTAGAAATTTACTGAGGATATTTATTTTCAGTTGTACTATAGATTTGGTACCTGGGTAGACATCCATCTCAGAAAGAATTCTAGATAAATATTAAATGAACAGATGCATTTCAGAAAAACAAGGACTTCTCAGGTTAAAAAAGCAAATCAAAGGCATAGTAGACCTGAAGAAGAAAACAGTGAAACTGACTTTCACTTGAAGGCATTTGCTGGGCCTATGAACTTGAGTTGTATTTTAAAAGTCTCCCAGAGTCTGGAGGCGAGGTGGGGAAACGTAAAATCTAGGGTCTCCCTAAAGTAGAGAATCTGATATGAAATCCTTATTTCCTAAAGCTATCACCCTAAAGAGTGATCCAGAAATTATCTCTGCCACTCCTCGTGGGATTGTGAGAGAAATCAGTGATCAAAAATATGGGGTTGAGATGAAGGCAGAAATAACATTAGTAAACATTTGGAATTACCAGCTTGACCTCGTGCAGCTTTGTAGCCTAAATTATTGTTACCTTTGAGATCTAAATTTAAATTAAAATGATTGCTGACTGATAATTTCCAGAAGTACTTAGCAGAGGCAAATGTAGATCTTAAAGGAACTTGTTTTCATCTTAAATCTCAAATGTTATTTGCAATTAAAACTAAGCACAGAAAGAAACAAAGTACCAAGAGTAAGAACCATCAGCAAAAGCCCCCAAAGCTATAGAATCTGTAACTTTCAGATATAGAACGTAAAATACTCCCTATGTTTAAAGAAATAAAAGACAAGCTTAAATGTACATGCATGGAACATGAAACAGTAAAAAAATTATCAGATTTGATAATGAGTCAAGTAGAACTGCTAGAAATAAAACAGTAATATTAAAAGTAAAAATCCAATGGAAAAAAGGACCATTATAATAGAACTGAAACAAAAAATGTAAACTATAAAGTAATTGTAAACTAAAAAATCATGCATAATGTAGCAAAGAGAGATCAAGGAATGGGAAATATGAAAAGATGTTGAGAGACATGAAGGCTAGAGCGTGCATGAAGGTCTGCAGTATGTCTAAAGGAAGTTTCAGAGGGAATAAAAAGAGAATGGGCTGAAGCAGTGTTTGAAAACATAATGGCAGAAAAGTTGTCAAGAACTGATGAAAGACACCACCCTCAAATCTCAGGAAGCTCCCAAATCCAAAACAGATAAATAAAAATATGCTGTTTAGACAAAACATTCAATACAAGGAGATAAGTTTAAAGGTAAGCATTGAGGAAAAACTGACTACTTCACCCAAGAAAGAGTTAGAAATACATCTAACTTTCTCTTAGCAACAAGAGAAGGCAAAAAACAGTTAAGGGACATGCTAAGAAAAAGTAACCATCCATCTAAAATTGTCTGACCGAAAAAAAAAAAAAAAAAGTATGATAGTACAGTAAACAAACTGGTCAACAACAGGAACTGAGTAATGTTTTACCATCAGACTCTACTAGAAGAAACCCTAAAGGATATACTTAAATAAGAAAGAAAAGGTGGGAGATTTCAGGAAAAAGTAAAGAGTATAGAAAAGAGATCTGTATAAACATTTCCTGTACAGAACATAATAATGTCAATTCCAAGTGAATTCGAGGCCTAAATGCAAAATTCAAATCTATAATATTTTCAGAAGTTAATATTCAGTAATATTTTCATGACTGCAAGACAAAATTTCTCTTTAAGGCACGATCAGTCAGTTCAGTTCAGTCACTCAGTCATGTCCGACTCTCTGCAACCCCATGGACAGCAGTATGCCAGGCTTCCCTGTTTATCACCAACTCCTGTAGTTTACTCAAACTCATGTCCATTGCGTTGGTGATGCCATCCAACCATCTCATCCTCTGTCATCCCCTTCTCCTCCTGCCTTCAACCTTTCCCAGCATCAGGGTCTTTCCCAGTGAGTCAGCTCTTCTCACCAGGTGGCTAAAGATTTGGAGCTTCAGCTTCAGCATCAGTCCTTCCAATGAATATTAAGGACTGATCTGCTTTAAGATGGACTGGTTGGATCTCTTTGCAGTCCAAGGGACTCTCAAGAGTCTTCTCCAACACCACAGTTCAAAAGCATCAATTCTTCAGTGCTCAGCTTTCTTTATAGTCTGACTCTCACATCCATACATGACCACTGGAAAAACCATAGCTTTGACTGGATGGAACTTTGTTGGCAAAGTGATGTCTCTGCTTTTTAATATGCTGTCTAGGTTGGTCAAAACTTTTCTTCCAAGGAGCAAGTGACTTTTAATTTCATGGCTGCAGAAGGCAGTGATCAAGATCATCCCCAAGAGAAAAAAATGCAAAAGGCAGAATGGTTGTCTGAAGAGGCCTTACAAATAGCTGAGAAAACAAGAGAAGCAAAAGGCAAAGGAGAAAAGGGAAAGATATACCCATTTGAATGCAGAGTTCCAAAGAATAGCAAGGAGAAATAAGAAAGCCTTCCTTGGTGATCAATGCAAAGAAATAGAGGAAAATAATAGAATGGGAAAGACTAGAGATCTCTTCAAGAAAATTAGAGATACCAAGGGAACATTTCATGAAAGATGGGCTCGATAAAGGACAGAAATGGTATGGACCTAACAAAAGCAGAAGATATTAAGCAGAGGTGGCAAGAATACACAAAAGAACTGTACAAAAAAGATCTTCACAACCCAGATAACCATGTTTGTGTGATCACTGACCTAGAGCCAGACATCCTGGAATGTGAAGTCAAGTGGACCTTAGGAAACATCACTACGAACAAAGCTGGTGGAGGTGATGGAATTCCAGTTGAGCTATTTCAAATCCTAAAAGATGATGCTGTGAAAGTGCTGCACTCAATATGTCAGCAAATCTGGAAAATTCAGCAGTGGCCACAGGACCAGAAAAGATCAGTTTTCATTTCAGTCCCCAAGAAAGACAATGCCAAAGAATGCTCAAACTACCGCACAATTGTACTCATCTGACATGCTAGAAAAGTAATGCTCAAAATTCTCCAAGCCAGGCTTCAGCAATACGTGAACTTCCAGATGCTCAAGCTGGTTTTAGAAAAGGCAGAGGAACCAGAGATCAAATTGCCAATATCTGTTGGATCAACGAAAAAGCAGGAAAGTTCCAGAAAAACATCTATTTCTGCTTTATTGACAACACCAAAGCCTTTGACTGTGTGGATCACAACAAACTGTTGAAAATTCTTCAAGAGATAGGAATATCAGACCACCTGACCTGCCTCTTGAGAAATCTGTATGCAGGTCAGGAAGCAACAGTTAGAACTGGACATGGAACAACAGACTGGTTCCAAATAGGAAAAGGAGCACATCAAGGCTGTATATTGTCACCTTGCTTATTTAACTTATATGCAGAGTATATCTGCATATAAGTATAGATGCTGGGCTGGGCTGGATGAAACACAAGCTGGGTCAAGATTTTCAGGAGAAATATCAATTATCTCAGTTATGCAGATGACACCATCCCTATGGCAGAAAGTGAAGAACTAAAGAGCCTCTTGATGAAAGCGAAAGAGGAGAGTGAAAAAGTTGGCTTAAAACTCAACATTCAGAAAACTAAGATCTTATCATCTGGTCCCATCACTTCATGGGACATAGATGGGAAAACAATGGAAACAGTGACAGACTTTAAGGCACGATGCCCAATAAAGAAAAGTATTACTAAGTTAGATTACATTAAAATAAAAAATTCTTAAAAAATTTTTTAATTGGAGTGCAGTTGTCACACAATGTTGTGTTAGTTTCTGCTGTACAACATGAATCAGATATATGTCTAAATAGTTCCCCTCCCTCTTGAGCCTCCCTCCCATCCCCCAAAACTTCTGTTTATTTAAAGGCATTATAGAGGGGAAACAGCAACCCAAATGGGGAAAAAAGGCACAGACTGCATGAAGGCATATAACTGAGGAACGCAAATATCTATTGTATGTAAGGAACTCCAGTATATTAATAGGAAATGGCAAAAAAAAAAAAAAAAAAATCCAGTGGAACAAAGGACAGAAGACTGAGATAGGTACTTCACAAAAGAATAAATCCAAATGGTCAATAAACTTAAACAATGCTCACTTTCACTAGTAATTAGGAAAATAGACATACACCCCTAAGTTGGTAAATTTAAAATTCCAACATTAATTTGCCAGGTGTTGGCTAGGACATGGAGTGGTGGTACCATCTGTGTTTGCTACTAGGAGTCTGAGTCCAAGAACTGTGGCAGTTTAGTATTATCTGATAATGTTGAACATATACGTGGGCAGCAATGCAGGTATTCCAGCCTCAGGTGTATTCCTTGTAGACATCTTGAATATGAACAAAGCAGACAAACTCAGAAAAGTTCATAGCCATTTTTATTAACCAAAATAGAGGAAATAATTTGCATGTCCATTAATAGTAGACTTGATATGTACATAGTGATATATTTGAGAACAAAATATTATGTATCTATGAGAAAGAAATTAGCTATGGGCATCATCATAGATTTTGCAGAAGTAATAATGAGTAAAAGAGGAAAATCATCTAGTATACGGTATGGGTACCATTGATATAGTCAAAGATTTGTAACGCTAGAAAGTATATTGTTTATGAAACCTAAGTGAGAAAAGTATCAGCAGAACCTGATAATTAATATGCAAGTCGGGAGGTCAGTTATTTCTGGCATAGAAACAGAGAAGTTGAAGGTACAATAGGAGCTTTTAAATTCCTGGCAATATTTCTTATCTTGCACATGGTGACATGGTGGTTAAGTGAGAATTTGCTTTTTTACTGTCTTCTAAAAGTTTGTAGAATGTTTTCCTCTATATCTTAGTCAGCTTGGGTTGCTGTAGCAAAATACTGTAGACCAGGAGGCTTCAACAACACACATTTATTTCTCATAGTTCTGAAGGCTGGGAAGACCGGAGTCAGGGTGCCAGAAGTGTGACCTCCTCCTGAGGATTCTCTCCTTAGTCTGCAGACTGCTTCTTGCTGTACCCTTAGGTGGTGGAGGAAGGGAGAACGGCCCTGTGGTCTCTTCTTACAATACCACTAATTCCCCCTGGGGGCTACACCCTCGACCTCATCCAACCCTCTTTACCCCTAAACAGCTCCACCCCTAACACTATCACGTTTGGGGTTAGCATTTCAACGCATGAGTTTTGTGAAGGCATAAACATTCAGTCCAAAGCAATACCTTTTATAAAGTCTTCTGTATGTATGTTTTTTATTATTATTATTATCATGCTTTTATTTCCTGGCTGTGCTGGGTTTTGTAGCTGTGCACGGACTTTCTCTTCGCAGTGTGTGAGCTTCTCGTTGCGGTGACTTCATTTGTTGCAGAGCACAGACTCTGTGGCTCAAAGTTGCAGCACACAGGCTTAGTTACCCTTCGGCATGTGGGATCTTCCTGGATCAGGGGTTGAACCTGTGCCTCCTGTACTGGCAGGCAGATTCTTAATCACTGGAACACCAGCGAAGGCCCTGTATGATATATTTATTTTTTACAGTTAAAACCTCTGAATTAAAATTCCCCTTGTAAAGGGGGCCCTTTTAAGAAATTTTAAGTACTTTTAAGAACCATTTCAGTGTTAACTTCGGGCAGGGACCACATGTCATTGTTGTTCAGTCCTTTAGTCCCGCCTGATTCTTTGCAAACCCATGGACTGCATGCAGCATGCCAGGCTCCTCTGTCCTTCACTGTCTCCTGGAGTTTGCTCAAACTCATGTCCATTGAGTCGGTGATGCCATCCAACCATCTCATCCTCTTTCGTCCCCTTCTCCTCCTGCCCTCAGTCGTTCCCAGCTTTAGGGTCTTTTCCAGTAAGTCAGCTCTTCATATCAGGTGGCCAAAGTATTGGAGCTTCATCCTCAGTCCTTCCAAAGAATATTCAGGGAAGGACTACATGTAATCTGTTCTTTATCCCAGCACCTAGCATAAGGTCTGGTAGGTGAAATACTTAATTACTAATTGAAAGATATAAAAAATATTTTGGTTGAAATTTTACCCTCTTAGCGTAATGAAGGTAAATTCTAGCAACTGACAGTTTTTTGGAAACCGGGTTCGTAGTTACAAAGGTCTCTTATCGTGACTGGATTGTATATGTTTTTGCTAAGTGGAAAGAATCCTGGTGAAGGTCTCCCTGCTCACGATGAACTTCCACACGTGTTGTGCTGATTAGCAGTTTATTTGCGGTAACAAGCTCCTTCCAAACCCCAAACCACTCCATCTCTAGGGAGGTTCTAATAGTGATATTCAGCAATCATTTGCAACTTAGCATGAATTAATGTAACTGGGTAATTAATCAGCCGGAAATAGAGACTAGAACAAAAGGAAAGGGACGTTGAACACTCAGAAATGCTTGAATTACCCCATAAACTTTAATTTTGTCTGGCTGGGAGACTGTTCCTGTGATGTCTTTTCCGTGGGCAAATAAAAGTCGGGGTCACCAAAGAACAGTCCAGGCTATTGAAGAAACTCCATTTTGTGGACACGGACTTTTTATTCATCATAGTGCTTTGCAAAGGGTTATGAACCTAACGTGTGTATTCTCTCTGTCTTCCTTTCCACACCCACTTCAGTTTCAGTGGCGAATTTGTCCTCTGAGGGGGCCTGATAAAGATTAGTCTCTTACTTCCTCGCCAAAGTCACCAGCTGAAGAAATCTCTGTTCTTCTCAGAAAGTGAACTTGGGCTAGTAACAAGGTTGGAACTGAGTTACCCTGACATGGTCTTGGAACTTGGAGTACTCAGGTTTTACTTTGGACCTGTTGTGGGCACGAGAAGATGTTAAGCTTCTGGAAATACCACAGGAAGGCTTAGGCACTGCTCCAAACTGCTGATGAACTCAAGAGAGTATCCATTAGGAATTTTGTACCATGTATAATATTAATGAGCTCATCTATAAGTTGTTGCTTATGTAAATTTTATTATTGTGCTTTCTTTAATCCTGGGTATCATGATGAAAAAGTATAACAGGTATAAGTGTAATAGATTATATTACAGGTAAAGAATCCACCTGCTATTGCAGGAGAAATATAAGACTTGAGTTTGATCCCTGGTCAGGGAGATTCCCTGGAGGAGGGCATGGCCACCAACTCCAATATTCTTGCCTGAAGAATCCCTTGGACAGAGGAGATTGGCAGGCTACAGTACATAGGGTTGCAAAGGGTTAGATACAACTGAGAGACTAAACACATATATGTAAAATATATGCTATGTGATATATATACACACACATTTATGTATACACATATGTCCACACATTTATGTATGTCTGAGTATGTGTGAGACTCTCTGTAAGACAGATGTAGAGATGCAAATTGTAGCTGAAGCTAACATCTCTCTGAGCAGGAATGGGAGGGACAGAAAGTCTTTGCCAGTTGCATTTAGGGGTTTTGGGGTATAGTTTCCTGGAAAAATTTTTTGTTCAGTGACTGTGTGTATCCTCAAATGAGACTGTGTCAGCTTTCTGAGGTTCCCAAGACTGATAACTGTTTCAAATGCTTAATGGCATTTTAAGAGGACCAAGATCCACCTTTCACTAGCAGGCTTCTGTGGGCTTTTAAGGAAGGCAAGGTCTGGCTCGACTCAGAATCTTAGGGGAACATATTAGTTGTATGCTAGTGGTGGGCATATTATGGAAATGAAAGCAATAAGCATTTGAAGCTTAGTTAAAAAACAAACAAACTTCAAAATTAGCCTTGGAGCCTATTCAGCATTTCTTGGGGTGGGACTCTTCAAAATGTGTGGGTAACTGGCCTTCCCCCTACTTCTGCTGTCCAATCCTGAGATGTGCTTGTAGTCAGCTGTCTTGGCCTAATAAGGCTGAGGGTGATAAATGCGGATGGTGATTATGCTCAGTGAACTGTGGCGTGCCCTGTAATCCATTCACTTATTGATCGCACAACTCCAAGATCGATGAGGTGCACCAGCTCCATGGGCTGACCCTTAGCTCAAGCGCAGCCCAGTCTGCGGACACTGTGGAACCGGATTTATGGAAGATAGCTGGGCACTGGAAACCTGTCATAGACCTTATTCCTATACACAGTAACCTTTATAGTTGGGCGCGCGAGTGAAGATTTCAGGGTCTGTGTACGTGCTGGTCCCAGAAGCAAATGTGCTTACTTGTCTCTCCTATGCGTGCTGACTACCTTGACCTCTTCCATACTTTTACACATATCAGTTCTATTTAATGTGTCAATTTAATTGATTTAGTGTCTGGGTCTAGGCATTTTATTAACCCAACTCCTATATAGATGTCTTATATGGTGGTTGTGCGGGGTATTGTTATAAATGAGGTTTACATAAGAAAGGAAAAGAAAAAAGACACATTTCCCCACTTGACAGTCTTTTCCTAGTTTTGACTCTCTCCTAAATAACAGCCCATCTCACATGATGCTAATAGGGGATACAGTGTCTGGAAAAATGGAAAGAAAATCACCTTATTTTTTTGTGTGTGTGCAGGAGTGCGTGCATTCTCAGTCATGTTTGACTCTTTGCAACCCCATGGACTATAGCCTGCCAGGCCCCTCTGTCCATGGAATTCTCCAGGCAAGAATACTGGAGTGGGTTGCCATTTCCTACTCCGAGCTTACCACTGGAGTCCTTGTTTTTTACGGAGATGCTTGTCCAGCATTTCTTTTTCTTGCTTCTCCTGAGAACTCTCAAAACCTAGTTATGATTGACTGCATGTCTTGGCTTTGCAATTCTTACTCTTCTTTATCAATAGCTGAAGTAGACAAAACGACATAAGCCCTACACATCTGCCTAGGGAAAAGTGACAATGTTAAAAAGCAGAGGTTTCAAAGGGAGTATTGAAAAGATAATGGAATGTAGGAAAGATAGTTAATTAAATGCTTAATCTTAGCATAGCATCAACCTCAAGGCTCTGGCAAATAAAGCAAAGATGAGACTGCTATCCCCAAATTACATGTTAGCTATACAAAACAGAGGCGGGGAGTCCCAGGTGGCTCAGAGGTGAGGAATCTGCCTGCCGAACAGCAGATGCAGGTTTGACCCCTGGGTCGGAAAGTTCTGCGGAGAAGGAAACGGCAACCCACTCCAGTATTCTTGCCTGTGAAATTCCATGGACAGAGGAACCTGGCAAGCTACAGTCCATGGGGAACCAAAGAGTCAGACGTGACTTAATGGCTAACCAGTAGCAGCAGCATTTCAGAACAAACTGTGAAAATGCTGGGAAACTGTTCCTTTAGTCATCTCCGTGAAAAAGTTATTCGTTTGAAAAATGTGCTAGCAATGCCCTGTCAGTTGATCACAGTTTATCTTGAGTCGTGTGACACAACTTGCCTTTGACTGTGTGGAGAGATCTTTGTGTCCAATGGCATTCAGACCGGCAAAGCCAATACAAGTATCTCTGAATCACAGAACACTAATAGACTGACTTGTATTTTTAACAACCTAAGAAAATATGAACATTCATTTTCTGAAGGAAACTGGTACTCTTATTATTCATATATGTTTCACCAACTCCCCTACTGCCTCAATCACAAAGCATTGTTTCACCAAGAAGTCCTCAGTATTTAAACTCCTAGACTTTTGTTAAATATTGCAGTTTGACTATAAATAGCATAGCTTCTAATGATTTCCTTCTGAGATATAGCCTAAGCTCATTCAAATGTGTAGAGTGGGTCCCCAGAGCTCAGTCACATAATTTGGGTTGACATTTAAATATACGTCTCCAGAAGACCAAATATGCGTCTTAATGTCAGGAAGTAAATTGTGTTTTCATTCTTTGTTTTTTTTCCTTCAAAAATTTTATCTGATGTGACTGGAAGTGTCTAAACTAGGAATCTGGTCTTAATGAACAAACATTTAGCCTCAAAACCAGAATCTGTTACCAGCAGCTAATGCTGCTTCCCAGGTGATGTTAGTGGGAAAGAACCCATCTGCCAATGCAGGAGAGGTGAGAGACGCAGGTTCAGTCCCTGGGTTGGGAAGATGACTAGATGGATATGAGTTTGAGCAAGCTCTGGGAGTTGATGATGGACAGGGAAGCCTGTAGGATGTGCTGCAGTCCATGGGGTTACGAAGAGTTGGACATGACTAAGTGACTGAGCTGAACTGGGAAGACCCCCTGGGGGAGGCATGGCACCCCGCTCCAGTACTCTTGCCCGGAGAATCCCATGGACAGAGGAGCCTGGCAGGCTACAGTCCATGGGGTTACAAAGAGTTGGACACGACTGAAGAGACTTAGTACGCATTCATGCAAACCAAACTAAAATCTATGGAGTATTTTCTGTTGCCAAGCAGGGCTCTTTGTTTCTAACATAGGTGGCTTATTTAATCTTCGTGTAACCTTCTGAAGTGAGTGTTCTTGTTTTACAGGTAGAGAAATTGATGGGGAGGGGTTAGAAAATTGTCTGGAGTTCTGGTTCTGATAGGGCTTGATAGGCACTCAATTCCTACTTCTTCCTACTGTAAATGAAAAGGGAAGGGAGATAAAAGCCACAGAATCCATCTCCATGTCAGCTAAGAGAAAAAGGAAAATCCATACAACCCAAATTTTATGTGCGTTCCATATACCGTAACCGGCAAATTAAGCTCAATACAATGTCAGAAGACAATGGCATGACGCTAATGAGAAATCAAGAAAGAAAGTGTGAACTAAGGGTTTTACATTCCACCAAGCTGTCCTGTAAATAAAGGACTATAGACAGTTTTAACATGAAAGAACTGAAAAAACATGCCTATGAATTCTTTATGAGAAATATACTAAAAGCTTTAAATATATTGAACTGTAAGCTGTAATTTAGCAGAGGAGGTTAATTACTGAAAGAAAGTAGGGGTCATAATTAGACTAGGTAAGTCAAGCCAAGAAAGTATTAAGCAAGACAAAGTATGTTACTTTATAATGGTTAAGTTCACATTAAAAATATATGGTTTGTGAGCTATAATATTCTTCATATAATATACCATAACTTTCATGGTTTCCATAAAGAAAGAAAAATTATAGATTAAAAGCAACTGCTTTTCAAGCACGCATAAATATTTATAAAAATCAACTCACAATGAAAATGCCAGCAAATTTCAGAAAGCAGATATTTTATTGGCGATAATGTCTGATCACTAAATAGTACCTAATGACTATCATATAAAGTAAGTAGAAACCCTAACACCATGCAGAATTTTTTATAATTTTAACATTTTCTTTAAAATGAATCTTAGATTATGGAAAAACTGCAAGGATAAGAAAACATAAAATAATTTATTCACTCTTTACCCAGATTCATCTGTGACTAAAAATTATCCATTTGTTCTACTACTTATTTGCATTTGCTGTCTGTGTACGTGCACATGTATGTACCTACTACTTTTTTTAACCAGATGAAAGTAAGTTACACACACCAAGCTCTCTGTCTGTAAGTTACCATTAAATATGTCACTGAGTGTTTTCTAAAATAAGAGTGTTCTCTGACATATCCAGAGTACAGTTATCAGCTTTAGTTAATATAATATTGACACAATGCTTTTATCTAATCTACCATCCATATTTCCATTTTGTGAAATAACCTAATATTATCCTTTATAGCACGTTTTTCCCTCCGGTACAGGATTCATTCTAGGACCTGATATTGTTTTGTATGCCATTCATCTTTCGTCTCCTTTAATCTCAAACCTTTTCCCTGGCTTTCTTTGTCTTTTATGACATCGCTACATTTGATGGATAGAATCTCTTTCCCTGCTTTGTTTTTAACTTAATGATCTTTCTGTTGGGTTACCTGATGCTTCCTTATGGTTAGATTCAGGTTGTACATTCCAGGACAGAATAACTCGTGAGCGATATGGCGCCCTTCTAGAGTATCACATCTGGATGAGTACTGTGTCCACGTGACCCTCATGAGTGATGCTGATTTGGATCATATGATTAAGGTCTACAATTTTTTCACTGTTTACTCTTTTTCCCTCCACTGTAGATAAAAACCGATCTGTGGGAAGATGCTTTAAAACCGTATGTGTGTGTGTGGGGGGTTGCGCTCAGTCATGTCTGACTCTTTGCAATCCTATGGACTGCAGCCCACCGGGCCCCTCTGCCCATGGGATTTCCCAGGCAAGAACACTGGAGTGGGTGCCATTTCCTCCTCCGGGGACCTTCCTGACCCAGGGACCCAGCCTGCATCTCCTGCACGGCAGGCGGTTTCTTTATTGCTGAGCCACCAGAAAAGCTGTTAGATACATCTGTATCCATACCTATCTATCTATCTGTATCTTATGTCTCATCAGAATTATCCACTGCATTTAGCATAAATCTGTGAATCTACTTAATACCAGTCTTTGATGGTAATAAAATAAATAATAAAATAAAAAATAAAATAAAATAAAAAAATAAAATAATGATTTTCCACTCTCAGTATTTCCTTCACATTTACCAGTCAGTACCTGGCAAGTAAGAAAGGCTTTCTCTTCTTTCCTATTCATTTATTGATCATCATAATGAACTGAAGGATGCCTGTTTTTAAAAAGGTCTTTAATTGTTGCACGTTAATTGGGTGCTTAGATTGTTTCGTTTTGGCCAGTAGGAGTCCCTTTAGACTGTTCTTGTCTGTCTGAGACATGCCTTCAGGCATCTTCTCTTTTATTTTTTCTCACCTTCACTATCTGGTGTTATATGTCCCAGGCCCATTTTGTTTATCACTGGAATCAGCCATTTTCCCAAGGATTTCTGGTTTCCTTCATTGGAGTCCCATATTTCTGCTCTGGGTAGATTCATTCTAACAAAGTATCTTTGTTTCTTAGGCCTGTCTGTACACAGTGCTCATGAAAATTCAGGAAGAAATAAAATACTTCTGTATAACTCTGTGGTCAAAAATAACCTAAAAGTCCATTTACTTCAACTTCAAGACCAACATCAAAACAAAATCTCTAGCTAAGAAAACTATATGTCAAAACTTTTTGGGCCCAAAGTATTACTTGAAATCAAATTTCTAGCCTTACACAATTTCATTAGTAATAAAAAGATGAAAATAAGTGGACTAACTATTCACATTAAATATAATAAATAATAATCACAGAAAAGACCTAAGGAAAGTGAAAGAAAAAGAAAACAAAAGAAAAAGTAGGTCTCTTTGAAATATGTGCACAAACAATAAAATGTTAGAAATTATGGCAAGTTGATAATTTAGAAAATATATATGAAAAAATTGTTCTTGATGGATCTGAAGGTTCCTTTAGTACTGATCATATATGTTACTGATTTGTTTTCTCTTTTTCCTAAAAGAACATGTTGATATGTCAATTGTGGCATGACTTTACGGAGAGTTTTGACTCTCAGTTTTTAACTTAAAAAGTTAATGCTAATTTAACTTTTTAATGAATTTATAATATTGATTTGGATCATTTTTTTTTTTCAAAATATTTTAGTGGTCCTAATTCAAAGACAATAGGTATAAAACTATGATCTACAAATTTCTGAAAATCATCTGTAATATAAACCTGGTCATGTTGATATGAGAGTTGTTTGATTTAGGCATTCTGGGATTGTATCTATTTTCAGTCCTATAGAAGGTACAGCTCATGAGTGTAGTATGTCTTCTGAAGAGATTAGTAGTTGCACAGTTATTTCTATAGGTAATATGACTTGATTATCTACTTCTAACAACCACAGTTCTCCTGGTTTTAGGTGTGATGTAGGGATTATGTAAGAATTAAAGGTTAACTCTTCATCATCTGTATGCTTGTATAACTCAATACCATTGGTGCCCTATAGTTTTCACAGTAAGGGAGGAGTTATTTACAACTTTCTACAACCTCCCAGAATAGGGGGTTTTGTCTGTTATATATAGGATTTGTAATAAGGGTGCTGAAATTCAGTTTAGAATAATGGCTAGCAGAATTGTTTAAATGGTCTCTACTTCCAGTGTGTCTGTTGTGCTGGTATAGACAGCTTTGCTGTTAACAGTGAAATAATATAGAGGGTTGCTGCTAAGTCACTTCAGTCGTGTCCGACTCTGTGCGACCCCATAGATGGCAGTCCACCAGGCTCCGCTGTCCCTGGGATTCTCCAGGCAAGAACACTGGAGTGGGTTGCCATTTCCTTCTCCAGTGCATGAAAGTGAAAAGTGAAAGTGAAGTCGCTCAGTCGTGTCTGACCCTCAGCGATCCCATGGTCTGCAGCCTTCCAGGCTCCTCTGTCCATGGGATTTTCCAGGCAAGAGTACTGGAGTGGGTTGCCATTGCCTTCTCTGCATATAGAGGGTTAAAGAACATTAAAAAGACAGTTATCAGTGTGTGATCATGAAAGTATAATAATTCTTTTATAGTAGGTGCTGTTGCATCTTGAAAGCCCAATTGGAGGGGATACACCATGGAGATATATACGACTTTCACTATAATTCAACTTTGACAACATTATGTAAAATTTTACTAATATCCCATTTATTGAGAAAGACTTAGTAGCTTTGATGTTGGCTTGAAACCAGTAGTAGAGGGTTCAGTTCACTACTTTCTAAGCTTTTTAAAATTAACATATATGGATTCTTCAAATGTGTGATATGGTTGAGGACATCCATTTCGTCACTCAAGATTTGCAGTAGTTAAATCTACTGTTAAGACTTCCTGTTTTGAAGCAAATGCTTCTCAGATAATGAAGATTATTAATATCACTGCTGTTAGTGAAATGAATGAGCCTATTGATGAAATAGTATTTCATATTGTGTATGCAACTGAATAGTCGGAATATCATCGTGGCATTCCAGATAGACTCAGAAAGTGCTGTGGGAAGAAGGTTATGTTTACACCTGCAAATATAACTATGAAGTAAATTTTTGCTCATGTAGAACTAAGAGTATAGCCTGAGACTAGTGGAAATCAGTTTACAAAATCTCCTATACTGGCAAATACGACTGCTGTTGAAAGTACATAGTGGAAATGTGTAACTGTGTTAGCATGTATCATAAAGGACAAAAATTAGCCGGGATAATTCCTGTTAATCCTCCTAGTGTAAAAAGGAAAATGAAACCTAGGGCTCATATTATGGCCAGAAATCATTTGATACTGCCTCTGTGAAGTGTTACTAGTCAACTAAACGCTTTTACCCCTGTTGCAATAGCAATAATTATCAAACTACCTATCAAACTACCAGCAGTATTTTTCACAGAACTAGAACAAATAATTTCAAGATTTATATGGAAATACAAAAAAACCTCGAATAGCCAAAGCAATCTTGAGAAAGAAGAATGGAGCTGGAGGAATCAACTTGCCAGACTTCAAGCTCTACTACAAAGCCACAGTCATCAAGACAGTATGGTACTGGCACAAAGACAGAAATATAGATCAATGGAACAAAATAGAAAGCCCAGAGATAAACCCACACACCTATGGACACCTTATCTTTGATAAAGGAGGCAAAAATATACAATGGAGAAAAGACAATCTCTTTAACAAGTGGTGCTGGGAAAATTGGTCAACAACTTGTAAAAGAATGAAACTAGATCACTTTCTAACACCACACACAAAAGTAAACTCAAAATGGATTAAAGATCTAAATGTAAGACCAGAAACTATAAAACTCCTCGAGGAGAACATAGGCAAAACACTCTCCGACATAAATCACAGCAGGATCCTCTATGATCCACCCCCCAGAATTCTGGAAATTAAAGCAAAAATAAACAAATGGGATCTAATCAAAATTAAAAGCTTCTGCACAACAAAGGAAAATATAAGCAAAGTGAAAAGACAGCCTTCTGAATGGGAGAAAATAATAGCAAATGAAGCAACTGACAAACAACTAATCTCAAAAATATACAAGCAACTTATGCAGCTCAATTCCAGAAAAATAAATGACCCAATCAAAAAATGGGCCAAAGACCTAAATAGACATTTCTCCAAAGAAGACATACGGATGGCTAACAAACACATGAAAAGATGCTCAACATCACTCATTATCAGAGAAATGCAAATCAAAACCACAATGAGGTACCACTTCACACCAGTCAGAATGGCTGCGATCCAGAAGTCTGCAAGCAATAAATGCTGGAGAGGGTGTGGAGAAAAGGGAACCCTTTTACATTGTTGGTGGGAATGCAAACTAGTACAGCCACTATGGAGAACAGTGTGGAGATTCCTTAAAAAATTGCAAATAGAATTGCCTTATGACCCAGCAATCCCACTGCTGGGCATACACACCGAGGAAACCAGAATAGAAAGAGACACATGTACCCCAATGTTCATCGCAGCACTGTTTATAATAGCCAGAACATGGAAACAACCTAGATGTCCATCAGCAGATGAATGGATAAGAAAGCTGTGGTACATATACACAATGGAGTATTACTCAGCCATTAAAAAGAATACATTTGAATCAGTTCTAAGGAGATGGATGGAACTGGAGCCGATTATACAGAATGAAGTAAGCCAGAAAGAAAAACACCAATACAGTATACTAACGCATATATATGGAATTTAGAAATATGTTGATGATGACCCTGTATGTGAGACAACAAAAGAGACTCAGATGTCTAGAGTGAACTTTTGGACTCTAGGGGAGAGGGAGAGGGTGGGATAAGATGGGAGAATGGCATTGAAACATATATACTACCATGTAAGAAATGAATCGCCAGTCTATGTCCTATGCAGGATGCAGGATGCTTGGGGCTGGTGCATGGGGAGGACCCAGAGAGATGGTATGGGGTGGGAGGTGGGAGGGGATTCATGTTTGGGAATGCATGTACACTCGTGGTGGATTCATGTCAATGTTTGACAAAACCAATACAGTATTGTAAAGTAAACTAAAGTTAAAATAAAAATTAAAAAAAAGCAACGAAGGCCCAGTGCAGCCAAAAAAAAATTAATTCATTTAAAGAAACAGATGAAATGTTTGTGAAAACAACAAAAAAAAAATAATTATAGTGGCTGTTGTAAAGTATGCTCATGCATCAACATCTATACCTACTGTACATGTGATGAGCACTTACAATGAAACCTAAAAATCCAACTGATATTAGAGCTCCTAATATACCCATATACCCAAAAGGCTCTTGGGCAAACTATGAAAATGAAAAATTGCAGTTGTTAGCTCCTTTTACTTAAAATGAGTCTTACCATGATCTACACATGTAATTTTACATTATTGCAACCAAAGATACATATAATACCTACAAATTTCCTATAGGAATCTTTGCTTATTTGCTGTTTAATGCTGGTGCTAAAGAATAGAGAGAGACCTGCCAGTTAAAACCTACGTTAGACATGGAAATGCTAGAATAAATCTTCTCTGATCCAAGGATCATCATGTAGCATCAAGATGTGTTCCTTTGAAGAGGACAGTTGATTGCAAGCAAGCTCCCCTACTGTCTGCTTATTGAAAGTCTGGATGGTCTATAGTGATAGATGCTGGTTTTGTGGGGCTTTATGTAATTGTGGCAGGGATCCAGTTAAGAAAATAGAATATAAAATTATGTAAACAAATTTGGGGATGAGAATAGTTATTTACTTAGAATGAGAAAAGTCATGATAACTTACTAAAGTCTTAGCAATTATAGTCTATTTTCATATTACTTCAAGCCGTTTTCCATTCATGCTTACTTATTTCATAATTTTAACCTGGCTTCCTTCTCACATCTAGAATACTGAAGATCTTCCAAGAATTGCAAATACTTGCAAGGCCCTTGTCAAGTGTGGGAATGGAAGGTAAATTTCACTAGCTTTGTAGTAACTCTTCAAAGCTGGTTGGACGTCATGACCCACTCAATGGACATGAGTTTGAGTAAACTCCGGGAGGTGGTGATGGACAGGGAGGCCTGGTGTGCTGCGGTCCCTGGGGTCACAAAGAGTCAGACACAACTGAGCAACTGAACTGAACTGAAATCTTCCTCTGCTTAGACATATGAAAAAATGTCTACTGCATGCTGGGTATTGTTGGTATGAGAATGCAGTTTGGAAGAAAGGCCCTATTTTTATAGAGTTTAGTGGTAGGATGGGATGCGAAAAGTCAGTATGTCAAACAAGTAAATGTATCACCCAGTGATAGGTATGGAGCAGAAGATTAGGGAGAAGAAAAGGGAGAATTCTTATATACAGTGGGTCAGGGGAGATCTCTCTGAAAGGATTACTTGAAGGTAAGATCAGAAGGGGCTTCCCTGGTGGCTCAGAGGTTAAAGCGTCGGCCTCCAATGAGGGAGACCTGGGTTCGATCCCTCGGTCGGGAAGATCCCCTGGAGAAGGAAATGGCAGCCCACTCCAGTATTCTTGCCTAGAGAATCCCATGGACGGAGGAGCATGGTGGGCTACAGTCCACGGGGTTGCAAAGAGTTGGACACGACTGAGCGACTTCATCTTCACCAAGATCAGAAGGAAGTGAAGGAGTGAGTAGGTTACACATGTGGGAACATCATTTCCTGAGAAAAGCATGAAGTAAATGGCTCTGGCCTAGGAGGGAGCATGCCTTACCCGTATGGCTGGAGTCAAGTGAATGAGAAGTAGAGGGGGAAATTGTACAGAATCTTGCAGGACAGCAGTCCCCAACCTTTTTGGCATCAGAGACCAGTTTCCAGGAAGACAGTTTTCCCACAGACCAGGGAAGTGGGGATGGTTTCAGAATGAGTCAGGCACATTACATTTACTGTGCGCTTTATTTCTATTATTATTACACTAGCTCCACCTCAGACCATCGGGCATTAGATCCTGGGGGTTGAGGAACCTCTGTTGCAAAGCTTTCAGTTTTGATGCTGAGTGAAATGGGACCATCCAGTTGAAAAGGAGAGCCAAAAAGATCTGATGGATTAGGTCATGGGAGAAATAGAGGTATCAATGATGAAAGCAGTGTCTTTTGGCTTGAGCAGCTAGAAGCTTCACTTTCTAAAAGGAGGAAGTCCTTGGGGGCTGGGAGACAGGTGTCACGGAGGCCATGGGAGGCTGTGCTGGTGGTGAACAGCAGGAGTTCAGGTTTGAGCCCGAGGCCCGGTGCCTGCTGAACATCCCAAAGGAGATATTGGTACTATTGAATGACATGGTACTTGAAGTTCATAGGAAATTTCTGGGCTGCAAACGCAAGTGTTTTTGTTAGTGTATATAGATAGTCTCTGCAGACATGGATTTAGTAGATGGCCTAAGGGATGAATTTATAATGGGAAAAGACCGGAGGGTGGCACCTGGGGCACTCAAAATTTTACGATTGGAGATGAGGACAGTCAGCAGAGCTTGAATAAGAGCTGAGAGAGTAGGTATCATAGAAGCCATACAAAACTGCTTCAGGAAGGAGGAGATAAATTTTGTCAAATTGTGCAGACAGGTGGAGTAATATGATTGGGGTTGGCCAAAACGTTCATTTGGGTTTTTGTGTAAGATGGTACGGACAAACCTGAACCCACATTTTGGCCCACTCCATAGGATTATCATAAATGCTTGTAATGCATTTGTAGAGATTAGCAATTTATCTGATCTCTAGACCCTTGGTATTTTGAAATTCCTGCCACATTGTTGATACTAAAGTGTCCTGAAAGTCAGAAGTAGTTTAGAGAAAGTAGTCAGCTGTCCGGTAACAAGGCAGGAACAGGCAGAGCATGATTTTGGGACCTCGGTGGCTAAAAGTCCAAGAGCTTGCTGAAAATGCAGAAACCTGGAACAGTATTATGTCTAAGCTTCACTTCTTTTTTGGCCTCTCCTGGGTTTCTGGAAATCTTGTATGCAGTTGTTAGCAAGCAAAGACAAGGAATTAACCTTAGTAGGCTTTATCTTTTTTGTTTTTCTCCTTTTGTTTTTAGCTGAGAAAGACCATACGTATTGAGAGAGGTAATGCTTTTTAAGTGGAAATTTCTAACAAAAGCACTTAGACACAGAACTTCTTCCAGCAAAAGTGTAAAGCCTTCTTTAAAAAAATTTTAAATGTATTATTGTTCTAGAATGAATAAGTATAAATGTGATTAAGCAAANTTTAACTTTAGTTTACTTTACTTAACCTTTATTTTTGAAAGGGGCTCCAACTCATCAACTTCAATACAGTCAAGAAATTAAACCAATTATTTTGGTTTTCATTATAATCTTATATTCAGGCTGAAGTTTAATTTCTTCTGGAAACTGACAGCATACCTTGAAGTGGAGAATATGCATATCACGACAGCATACTTAGAGTGTAGATAATACTGCCTGTTAAAGCCCACACATCCCTGAGGCTAAAATCTTAGAAAGAAAAAAATTGGAGTGCCACTTTTATTCATTTTTATTTTTTATTTTGTATTGAGTTATAGCTGATTAACAATGTTGTGATAGTTTCAGGTGAACAGCAAAGGGACTCAGCCATACAGGTACATGTATCCATTCTTCCCCAAACCCCCCTCCATCCAGGGGCCACATGACACTGAGCAGAGAGTTCCATGTGGGGTGCAACTTTTAAATTGTGTTTGAATCCCTTATCAGAGACTCAACTGCCACATCACTTCTTTGGTAAATATAATAAAAATTTATTTTGAAACTTAATTCCAAACTTAAAGGATTTCAAACTACTGAAGATAAAAAATATATATGCATGAAAATTGGAGAAATTTATGTCTTCCTGATTGGAAGATTTCCTTAACTGGTGCTACCAGAAAAACACTTCTAGAATAAAACAATAACATGTTTATTGATCATTTAAACTTTTTAGATAACCTTTTAGATTTCTTGGTTTCATTATTGAGGTAAAGTTGCATTTTTTCACAATGTCAAGTCAACTATACTTTTAATTTATGAAGACTTTTACATAAAAACCAAAACTTGTAACTTGTGTCCATTCTCTTATTTTTAATTTGGTTATAGATTTACTCCCTCATGTGTTGATTCATTCACACAAATTCTTTTTTTTAGTTGAAGTATAGTTGATTTGTGATCTTATGTTAGTTTCTGGGGTACTGCAAAGTGATTCAGTTATATAGATAGATTACTGTTGTTTGGTCACTGAGTCATGTCCAGCTCTTTTGCAATCCTATGGACTGTAGCCCACCTGGCTCTTCTGTTCATGGGGTTTCCCAGGCAAGAATACAAGAGTGGGTTGCCATTTTCTTCTCTAGGAGATCTTACCTACCCCGGGATGGAATCCACATCTCCTGCTTAGCCAGCAAATTCTTTACCACTGAGCCACCTGGGAAGTCCAGGTAGATAATGGATATACTTTTTTCTTTTCTTTTTTTTTTTTTCAGATTCGTTGCCATTACGGCTTATTACAGGATAGCAAATTTAGTTCCCTGTGCTATACAGTAGTATTAATGGGGGAAACATTACTGAACATAGCTCTCAAAAATCCCTACCTTTCTAGAGTATTCACTGCAGAATATAGAGACAGACCATAAATAGCAAACCTATTAAATAACTTTTTTAATAGTAAGAGACGATAAATGTTTGGGGAAAATTGTAGCACGGTAAGGGATATTGGGAATACTGTGGACAGGTTGCAAATTTTCATTGTTGTCAAGTTAGATCTTATTAAAAGGTGACATTTGAGCCCCTCTTTCTGGAGAAGACATGTCCCAGATATAAAAAGTAGAAAAAAGGAAATGTTATTGCTGTGAAAATATCTTGACTATCTATTCTTGATCAATAAAAAATCGATATGGATCATTTCAGTAAATGTTATTTAAATTGTCCTTTATGGCTGAAGTTCCCTAATGGTCATAGCACATTTAGTAAATTTCTCTCTCCTGGAAAGATGATGGCAGTAACAAAAATAATGATGATAAATCCTTGTCCTCAAGCAGATCTGACAGCATGTGAAAACTATGACTTTCAAAGTTATTGAAACACATGGAGCTATAAACTGTGTTTATAGAGTTTCGATGAGAAATCTATATGCAAAATCTGTGCCTGGTTAGTGCTTACAGTTGTGGCTTGAGGAATGGCCTGACCCTAAATCCTCCTCAAAGGAGGTAACAGAGTTCCACTAGGCAATCATCTTCACAGTCATTACTGCCGTAGGATGGGTCATAAGAATGGCCTGGAACCTACCTTCTTCTGAAGCACAGTGCCTAGTGAAGGCAGAAACTCCTCAAGGTTCTACCTCACAAACTGGTGGAGGGTCTGATTTGGATTGTAGATGTGAAAAAATATTCAGGTCACAAACAGAGGGCTGAAACCATGAAAGGCATGCTATAAAGAGAAGTGTTTTGCCAAACAAAATGTATGGTGTTGGGTAAGAAAAAATAAGGGCACCAGAAGAGTCCTTTGAATAGAGGTATCCTGACATACAGTGGTGTTCAGTGACTCAGTGTGTCTGTTTCTTTGTGACCCCATGGACCACAGCATACCAGGCTTCCCTGTCCTTCACCATCTCCCAGAGTTTGTCAAACTCTTGTCCATTGAGTTGGTGAGGCCATCCTAACATATATGCTTTTCGCCTATTAAAAAAATAACCCTGAAAATTAAAAATTAAATCTAGTCTCAAGTATTTTAACTCAACCAGACATTCAGCAATGCTCAAAATGTTTCTTTTTCCCTGATCAACTCTGTCTTTCATTTGTATATGTGTGAGAGAGAGTGTGTGTGTCTAGCTACTTAGTTACCAAATGTGTAGGAAGTTAGCTCAGTTTAGTTCAGTTCAGTGGCTTAGTCCTGTCTGACTCTGCTACCTCATGAACCACAGCACCCCAGGCCTCCCTGTCCATCACCAACTCCCGGAGTTTACGCAGACTCAGTGGAAGTTAAGCCTATCTTAACTAAGATTTAGCTGTCTATAGAGTTTCCATTGAGAATTTGCCAAGCCATCTATTTGTATGTTGGAGACCTCAACACCTCCCAGTAAATGTCCCGTTATTATTACTTTCACTGGAAAAAAAGCTCTCAAGTTTCATTTCAGTATCCTAAGGCACATAGATGCCTACATTTTTGTAGGAAAAATTAGAGGATCTCTTTTTCTTATGACGAAGGAGTAGCTTCCTCAATACCATGGTGTGTGGAGCTCAAAGTCTTCACACACACGGTATGAGGTAGAAAAGTTCCCCTAAGGAGCCAGGAAACTTCGTGGGAAGAAAAGGAGTAAGACTTGGTGTGTGTGTGTGTGTGTGTGTGTGTGTGTGTGTGTGTAAAGACTGAATATTTGAATATTCTTTTTTTTTTTTGAAAATTTTTAAATAAAAATTTTATTTTTTTTTGTTTGATTGTTCA